>APFE030501366.1:0-46551 GCA_000404065.3 Pinus taeda | reverse complement strand
CAATATTTGAATTTTTGTTTTCTTATGTATCTTTCACACACACACACACACATATATATATATATTATTTGTTTTGGTAGGGTCTGTGTCAATGGTTGTCTAGCAATCCGATCTCATTATGTGCAATTTGTTAGTTGATTTTAAAGTTTTTGTTATAATGAATTGAGTCTGCCCCACAATGTGTTAATTTCATGGTTAGTCTTTAAGTTTTCATTACAATGGGTTGAGTTCACCTACACTACGTGTCAATTCGATAGTTGATTTTTATTTTTTTTGGCAGTGTATCAAGTTGTCGTAGGCTAAGATTTTAAATTCGTTATACATTTATTGTTTGAAAAAAATTGTTCTTCATATAATAACTCTTTCATTGAGGTCTTCATTTTTAAAGTTTTTTTAGTCATAAATTTTTTCCATAATGTCATGCTTGATATATTTTGAAAACTTAAGATTGTTTAGTAGTCATATCTTCGGTTTTAATTATATGGTTAAAAATTTGACAAGATTTTAATGTTTTTCTATGTCATAATATTTCTCTTTAATGTTATAGTTCAAAACAGTTATAAATATTTTTTCTTAGCACCATGCTTGAAAATTGTTGGAATTTTAAGATTTTTCAAAGAATTGATATTTTAAATTTATTGTTACGCTTAAAAATCGTTGGAATTTTAAGGCTTTTCAAAAATTTGATATTTTATCGTTAATGTCATGCTTGAAAATCGTTGCAAATTTAAAGTTTTTCAGAGTCATGATATTTTTATTTTAACGTCATTATTAAAAAATGTTGAAAATATACCCTGAAAAAAAGGCGTTATTCCGACATCAGCACTTTTTGATTTCAAGGAGTTTTTTGCACTAAACAAAATGGATTTTATTGTTTTTTACTATTATTTTTAAAAAATATTGAAAATTTACTCTAAAAAAAATTAGTGACGCAGAATCAATACATTTTATTTTTGCGTTGTTTTTTCATTTTTTTTTCGGGATTTTTGGGCTCGAGTACCTATTTTGAGGTAATAGTTCCCGATTGATTCATAACTATGTTCATTGTGCATATGGTTTTCACACTGAACAAAATGTGCTTTTGAAATATAAGTGGAGTCTTCCTTGCCTAAGGCCAACCATTTCCTCTAACACTAATATAAGGTGCATCTAAGCAAACAACACTAGTAGAAAAATTAACCATATGCTATGTCTAGTCAGTCTCTCTCACAAGTACTGGCACATAATGGCAACTGAAACATGAATCGTAAGTATTAAATAAAATTTTGTCTTACTCAATTCTTATATTATTGAATGGATTCCCCAATAGGTAGGTAGCTAGTTCCACAAGCAAACCCAAATTTGATTAAACTTACGTGCTTGTCATTGATTTTTCATCGCCATCTGTGATGGAAAGGAATAGAACGAAAGCACAAAATACACACAATTAAACTTCTATTCATAAAACTTATATTCACAATACATTCCCAACATCGGAACAAATGAACAAAATATAGCTTTTATGAGACAAATCTCTTTTTCAGAAGTAGAATTTGCATGGTTGAATATGCCAAAGAACAAAGCTATAAGTCCAAACAGTTCACAACTGACTTATTCTAGACATGTTGGGGACTCTTGGGGGAGGAAATCCAAGAGTTATTGGAGGAATGAAGGTAGGCAGGATCAATTTTTCTGGCAATAAATGCAACCTTCTTCTCATTGGCACCAAAACTAGGTCAATCTAATAACCCATACGGATTTAGACACATTAATCTAGTTAATGTATTATACAAAATAATTTCTTCTGTAGTAGTCAATAGATGAAACCAATTCTCCCTCTTTTGGTTTCTCCAAATCCATTTCGTTATGTGTAAGGAAGACAGATATCAGATGGTATTAATGTGGTGCGGGAAATTTTATACTCCTTAGCAGAAAACCAAACACCCTGCTATGATCATAAAAGTAGACCTCTTGAAGGCATATGATAGGCTATGTTGGACATATTTATATCATGTTCTACAAGCCTTTGGTTTCTCTGAGAAATGGATAGTCTGAAGAGGATCTCTGGTCTCATCGACACTTATCTCCATACTTATCAATGTTCTGTCATCATTTACATTCCAACCTTCTCGAGGGCTAAGGCAAGGAGACCTCTATCAATCATTCTTTTTATCCTATAAATGGAGGGTTTGGGTCATTTGTTCTCTAAAGTTGTTGAAACGATATTTATTCATGGTATTCATTTATATGGAAAGATAACTACACATCTCACATCGAAAAATTATTGATGGTGTCATATTATTTTCACTTGCTACATGGAGAGAGGAAAAAAGAGTGGAAAAATTAGTACAACTTTTCATGGAGGCCTCCGGTATGTTGATTAAAAAAATTAAGTTAAACATTTTCTTTTTCAATTGTCTAAACAATGTGAAAAAAAAATAATTAGAACTCTTTGTTTTAAGAGAGGTTAATTACCTAGAGCTATATCATAGGGAGGTCTCATTGAGAAAACTAGACACAAAATACGAAATTTGTCCTTTAGAACACTTAATTTCCCTAGTAGATTAATATTATTCACTGTGATATTACAAGCTCTCCCCAAATATCAACTCCCAATGATTCTCATTCCAATCACAATCTCTCAGAAATTAAGATCTATTTGGATTTTTTTTTATGGAGAGGTTCTTTTCAAAATAGAAAGTGGGCCTTGTTGGGTTAAAATAAAATGATTCCATCCAAACACTTAGGAGGACTAGGTTTTCACGATCCTCAAATTATTAGCCTAGCATATGCCATGAAGCTATGGTCGCTTTGGTTTAAGGGTGGCTCACAATTATGGAAACAAATATGGGCCCGAAAGTATATGCCAGAATCTACATAGGAATAAATATTAATATTTGATGGTTATATCAAGGGTTCAGGTATATGGAATTGGGCGCAATATTGGAAATCTCTTTTACGTGAGCATGTATTTGGGTAGGGAAGAGGAAGGAAAAATGAATACATTTCAGAGGAATCATGGGAATAGTTCCCAGCATTGGAGGTAAATCAACAATTATATAAAATCAAACAATTTATGAAATATTACGAAGCTCTAAAGGTTGCAAACTACTATAAGCATCCTTAGCCAGAATGGAGTCAATGGAAGGAAAATGATGCTTATATCAACTCAAATACTAAACAAAATTGAAAACCATTTCAACCACTATTGGTTAATAGAAGGATACATATATCTAATCAACAAGAAATTCTATGATAGGTCATAAAGTAGTAGGGGAAATCACCCTAAATGAATTTTATTCAGTGATATTGAAATTTCAACCTGACAATAACAGTGCAATATGGAACAAATTGTGCAAAGATGTGGGGTGGTCAAATATCACAACATTATTATGGAAAATTTTATGGCGTCATTCATTAACTTGTGAGAAGAAAAAATTTTGAAGTCCTATCCTATTGTGCACTATGTCTACAGGAAGATGAAACATTAGGTCATATACTCATCACCTTTCCTTTTTTTTAATGAGAATATGGACCTATGTTCAACAATTTTTTGGATGCTCCCTACCGACTACAATGAACACTACATTGTGGTTAGAATAGTGGTATGAATGTAGGTATAAGAATCCGGTGCTCTCAAAGGCTTGGCATATGCCATTGGATTTTATATGGTGGAATATATGGAAGGAACACAATGTAAGAATCTTAGTAGGGTAAGTTAGTAAAGCATCGTCTCTTCAAGAAATTATTCTTAAAAACATTAGGGAAACATTTCTCACTTTAATTCCTCCTTGGAAGGAAGGTCAAACAGGTGAACAAGAGGTTTGTATATTGAAAAGACTTGAGATATCACCTAAAATGTGGGTCTCTAACATTGCTAATAACAATGCATAGACAGAAAATAGTATCAGTACTTTCATGCACCCTCCACATTTTGTTCAGTTAATTTTTTACAGAGCTTCAAAAGGAAATCGAAGCCTAGCTGGTTATCAGGGGATTTCCAGAGTTTATTATTCATATCCACTATAATTCTATGCATTTTCATGTCCCTTTTCATCAAACAACATGGAAAAAATTGAGGCACTAGAGAGAGGTTTATACATAGCACAGAGAGAAGTTTTCCGCCTCATATAGGTTCGTAGAGACTCAAAATTGGTCATAAAAATAGTTTCTAAATTACTTCAAGGACACATGATAGATACACTCATACATAGCTGGAATCAACAAGCAGTGAGAGTAGCATAAAATTTATGTTGTACAAATTTAATTATGTCATCCCAATACACACGCGACAAGAAGCTAATCTAGTAATTGAGGTGCTGGCATATTGGATTCTTTAAGAATGATCATGTAGCTCTGGATGAACCCTAGTCAATGATGAATGGGAAAAAGGAAGTTGAGGAGATAAAGAAATATACTGTATGGATAAATTGAGTGTGGGTGTCACAATTCTCGATGGGCGTGTTCTGTGGAAATTTGGTACAACCTCCGCCCAACCCTGAAAAAAACCATCGGCGACAATTTGTTTCGAGAAATGTATCAATAAAAAACATGGGTAAAACCTAGGTGGAAAACAAGGTGGCGAGCCTCGAGGGTGGTGAAGAGAATTACACCTGATGGAGCACGATGAAAGCATGGAAGGAGTGTATGTAGTTTGGAGGTCCTCTTATGATGAACTCAATGTGGCTTCAATTCCCCTAGAATGATCCATAAACCCTTGTGTGTGGTATAATTCCTGCTTACCCCATCCTCTCTGCTAGTTTAGAGATGAGTTGTCCTACTCAAGGAAAATTGGATTTCTCTACTGTGTTGTTTGACAACCAAGGAACTCTCATTAATGAGAAAATTATATCTCATAGTATCCCAACGGAACCATGTAGTTTCATTTGCTACATTTGGGTAGAAATGGAATTGTCTTCTCCCTCTCTCATGTCTAGGTTTCCATATATTTGCATGAAAATAGTCTTAGGGTGGCGGAGAAGTTGGTTTCTAAATACGATCTTAGGAAATTGCCTGAAATTCTATAGTAGTGGCATTCATAGGATAATTTGTTTCAAGGACCTCCCTCTCATGGTTCATTACCAACAGGGTGGAGGTATTATTTTCTATTCTATTTCTTCTTCTTTCCATGTCATGTCTTTGGTGTGCTATGTTCCTGTTGGGATTTTGTTGGTTACTCGAGTAATTTTAAAGTCTCGTCTTTATTCACAGTGTTGGTATAGTTTAGTCAATGCCTTCCTCTAGTTGAAGCGTTATTTTATTTTAAGTCCTGGGTCATAACTATTCAGGTCAATTACTTCAACACTGCAAGTTGGGTTGATGGGGGTTCTCATACTAGTTATTGGTCATTATTTACAGTTTCGGTCGATGAGGTTTCATTTACTACCAGTTGGTAGCTATTTAGGTGGTCTCCTATCTGATATTACAGTTTCTATTTCTCCATTGGGTCAATGTTTTCTGTCCCTTTTCTCCACAATTATGGCTTTGGTACCTCCTTTGAAATCATTTCAATCCTCCCCTCAAGAACTCCTAAAAACTTGGACCTTCCAGGGATCTCCTTCCCTTCTCTAGTCTTGGTTTGTGGAGTCTAGTACTCAGGTACCTTCTCCGTATGGTTTGAAAAGTGTACTAAACAGTTACATAAACTTACATTGCAAAGTGTTTCTATAAGCTTCACACTTCATTTTCCACCATTGTTTCTTGTTGTATTGTCTCATTTGTTGGTTCTCTCTAGTGAGTCGTTCAACCATAGGTCGTAGCATCTAGTTTTGCAGGTTTATCATTCTCATGGTACCAAGGTTACATACTTCCAATTGCAGAGGAGGAGCCTCGGGGTCTTCTTCGTCACAACACTGAAGGTTATTTGCTTAGGAATCAATTGCCAACTCTTACTATGTGGCACCTTTCAAGGTCTGGAATTTTTTTTTTTAGTTAGATGCTAAGGAAATTGGCTATCGAGCTTACTTTTCAAACTCATCCATTGGATGCAGTAGCCTCAAGTGGATTTCAGGTCTGAGGATGTTCTATAGGTGAAGGATCCCTTTCACACATTCCATTACTCATCACCGGCAAATGGAAATTATTTTCAGTATGGTCATAAGAGATAAGCAAATAGACAACTACAAATTTTGTGTAGGTCAAGAAGAGATCGAGCATGTTCTGAGGGACGTTAGATACAACTTGTATGACATAGTTGTTCAGTTATCCAACATTGAATATTATGTAATATCAAATTCATCAATTGATTCAAACAAGCACCAAAAAGGATCTGCGGTTAATAATGCACCAACACAAACCTCCCCTCAAGCCAACTAAATTGCCTCATCACCAATCATAATTTTGGACTATGGAGTCCAAAGAGAAAGCGACATGCTAGCTTCTTTGAATGAAAATTTTTCTCTTGTTTTTTATCAGTTTTTTTGTAGCCTTTATATGTATATTTGTATAGTTAATAGTCTATTGTTCCTATTTAGTTGTTAGCAACCGATTGGCAGCTCTTCGTTCCTATATCTTCTTGGTTTCCATAGTTCTGTCTTGTACACCCACACGACTGTTTTGACAAGCAAGAAGCTAATTATACAAACATGAATTTTGGAATAACAGTAAACCTTTTTACTATTAATAAAAATCCACTGATGAATTAAAAAAAATATAGACGTTTTGGTCCATCTTATAATGGACTTGCAAATTTCTGCACCTTTCGTTTATGAGTCACTGACCGGCTAACGACTAGTTTCCAAATTAGCAAGGGAAGTGGATAAAATATTTGGTAGTTGGTGTGAATGAGGGAAGCATGTGATCGAAGACTGTCAAAATTCCAAACTCTGAGACAGTTTCTTTCCAATGAAATAGAGTCTGGGACCCAGAAATTGAATCCCAAAGCATTTCACTTTGGCATTGTGTCCGTGAAATATATCTTGAAAATTTTACAACATATATGTTTTGAGTTGTAGAAATTGTTAATTATTATTATTGAGCATGTTTTGAGATATATTCAAATTAGAAATTTAAAATATAATTTACACGCATTATATCCATATCAAAGTAAATATTATCTTACATAATTAACCACAAAAATACGTAATCTTATTTTGGTAATTTTACAGTGTGATTATTCAATTGAAATACAAATTTGAGGAAAACAAATATGATACATTCATAAAAACATTTTCTTTTAATACATTTATAACCCGGGGAAAGCATTTTATTATTTAAAGCTTTATAAAATATTTTAATAATGTAAGTCACCCTTAAAACTACGAAGTATAAAGTATCTGTAAGAACAATTTTATTTAAATAATAATAAATTAATTTATGGTGAATTAAGTTTTTAATATTATTCAGAAATTAAAATGTAATATTTATTGATTTTTTTTCAATTAAATAAGAATTAAATTTTTTTATTATATGAAATATATTATTTTATTTTTAACATTTTTGTATAAATAAGTATTTTATAGGTTTTTTGGAAGAGATGTTATATTTATAATAATATATAAATTAGAAGAAAAATACTTAATAAAAATTATTTAACTATGTATATTTTGTTTTCATAAATAAAATATAATTTTTTACATCGAGATGTGAATTTATCTTAATATGAACCATGTATAAGGAATAAAACATATAATCCATTTTCATTTTTACTTAAAAAATTAGTGATCAAATACATCGAAATGTAAAGAAATTGTTTAGAGATTTATGTTTTGAAATATTTAATTATTTTTTCTACTAATTTAAATGATGCCAAAAATTTATTTCATTTATAATATAATTAATTAATTTAATAGGCAAAAATATTAAATATAAAATTTGTTTACTTTAATTTAAAAATATATTAATTTAATTTAGATTTGAAATTTAATTATTTTTAATTTTTTATTTAAAAAAAAAATATTAAATATTAATTTTTTACAACCGTCATTATAAACCTGGAATGAGTATATAGCTAATTAAGATTAAAATGATGTTTTCAAATTCAATCAATAATGTAAATCCCTTACCATTAAATTTACACTATAAATCTTATTAGTCCCTGTCGTCTAGCAATGGCCACGTACTATAGTAATAGAATTGTTGGTTTTAGCATTAGTTTAACCTGATGAATAACCACATCTTATCACGAATATCCAAACTTTTTTAACACTATTCTTTTTCATGGTCTTATTTGGCCTCTTCCCGAGGCAAGGAGGCAGAAAGCATATGTTATAACATATTTTCGCTTCAAATTTGTAAATTTAGCTCCAAACTAATGCCAGCATTAAATCTCAAGCATTTTATGTTAATCAAAATATATTTAGTATAATAGAAAACCATCTTGTAATAGAGAACCACCACCGCTGCATGTACGGATGCCACCACCACTTCCTGCCACAACTGTTAGGTGTCACATACAGTCTTTTGTTCTTATGTTTACATGACACCTCTTCTATTCTTATGTTTACATGTAAATAAAGGTGTCATACACTCTATAATAAGTTGACATCACTGCTTCAGACTGCCCTATACTTTTAGAGGGATAGACTGTAACCAAGTTGGAACATGATTTGATCAATGAGTGAGGTATGCTGCTGTAAGTAGGTAAGCTTCTGGATCAAGGGTTGGATCTTGAACTGGACGAAGAGAAGCTGGTTAAGGAGAGAATGAATCAAGGAGTGAAGCCGCTCTTCTCTGCTTTAGAGAAAATAGAAGGGAACAAAGAAAATAGCAGGGAGGAGAGAGCATATTGGTTGCATACATGAAAACTCAAACTTGAAAAGTCAAACTAGAACTTAAATTAGGTAATGAACTACCTCTCACCATTTCTCACTATTTTTGTATGACATCGAACTTCTCTTTTGCTTTATTGATGATGCTAACTTCTTTTTGAAAATGGAAGGGAAGAGATAGCATGTTGCCTGCATACATGAAAAATCAAAGTAAAATTCAAACTGTCTTCAAACTGAAACTTAAACTAGGAAACGAACTACCTCTTTCATTGCTATATGTTTTTAACATGTGAGAGACCTCTTTTGTGTGTGCCTGTGATGTGATCTACACTGACAACTTATAATCTTAGTCATAATAGTTTAATGAATCTTACCTTGAAATTTTTTAATTATAATTGAAAATTGCAGTTAACTCATTCATGCTTGTAGTGATTTTGGAAGCTCTTTATAAAACCTGCTAGTTGTCTGGGTTTTTTGTGCGATACGAGGGAGGTTGGCGCATTTGAACTATTATGAGGAATTTGAAAACGCTTTGTATTCGATAAGAAAAATAGATACAAGAAAATAGTACCATATGTACATACAATATGCTGGGGTAGCTGTTCAACGGGATCTTTCATCTTAATCATGGGAGACATGTGCTCCTAATGGTACCAAATTGGGTCTGAACAACATTCCCATACAAATGAGAAAAAACCAAGGTATGCAGATAAGCTTAGTCGCCCTGAGCCTGCCTCACCAGATAGGTCAGCTGAACCTACCTTACCTTACTGGAGTTTGTCTTAATGTCCTTCCTGAAATCCCCAGCTTTCTCACCCAAGTTTGTTTGAAAAGGTAGTGACTTACTTGAGCTTGCCTTACCAGAGATGCTTATATCTCAGACTGGAAAATCTCACTTGAGCTTGCCTTACCATAGATGCTTATATCTCAGACTGGAAAATCTGACTCAAGCTATCATGAATAAGCTCTTTCATTTACTATAACCTGAGAGGTGCCTAAGACCAGATAAATCCCTAAAAATACATTCTTATAAATGATGATCAAGTATGCATATTTATAAATACAAAGAAAGCAAGAGAAGCATGGATGATAATACAATAAACTCCATTTTCTTTGAACCTATCAACTTACTAAGTGATTCATTTCTCATGGGATGCTGGCAGTCCTTTCCTAAGGGATTGGTGCCATATACTTACATTATTCATGTTGCAAGCCTAATCTGGAGGTGAGTCATTTCTTTACCCAACTCGGAACATATGGGGCATCGTGGACACGACACCTTGGGACAGGATTACCTACCTTCTCCTTCTACCACCACGGAGATGAGTAAAGCGTCGCTAGCTGGCATACTTTTTTCCTTTGATGGCTTACTAGTAAGAATAGCTTTAAAACATTGTTTTGCAACTTTGCGGAGTGAAAAGTTGTGGTTTACTGTGAAGCTTCAAATTTTGAATTCGTCTTGGCTTATCCCATAAGTAATAATTTCATTAGGTTGTGTGTATAAATTTCTCTCCAGGCCAAAGGAAAAATTTGGAATATCCTAGTGCTAAGACAAGTTGCGCTCGAATTCTATGATCCGAATGGGTCTTAAACCCCGAAATCTTGAATGCCAACCTGATGGATGATCCGAATGGGTCTTGATCAAAGAGAATATACCTTATAATAATGACATTGCAGAGCTTTCCTAATATTTTGTCTGCTTCTAAGATTGCCCTCCTGGATTGATTAGTTTATACTAGTGCAGGAGACCCCGAATATGCTTTGAGAGATGATAGCTTAGAATACAAAGGCAGAGTATGCTTAGGATATCTTATATGTTGCTAACATAAAAGTCATAAACTTGATACAGAACCATTAAATGAGAAACGCATGCCCACTACTTTCTTCAAAGAACCCATTCTCGTTACACCTCTCATGCTGAGGTAGAGGCACGTGTAGAGGCACGTTATGGCGTCCTTGAAGCTTACACACTACGTTATGGAGACTGAACGGTGTCTGAGCGGTGAGGATAGGTGTGAATTGTAAAGGGCCACATGGTCTATCATGGTCATTTCTAATTTATTTTTTATTCCAAGCGTTGTTTAAAGTTCATTATTTGACCATTGTTGTGTTTAAAAGTCACTTTAATGACTCGCTGCTTAAACATTATTGGAAGAGTTGCGTTTGAAAGTCACTTTAATGACTTGGTAGGCTATCAACGATTGTTCTCCTTCTCCAAATTCTACACAAGTTCACAGCTACAGTTTTCCCCTCCAGAATTTACAGAATTACATTTTCCCCTCTCCAAAATCTACAGTATTAACGACAAATAGGTGAATTGAATAATGCAACATCGACTCTGTAGGAATATCTGTGTTTAGTTTAGAAGGTACGCTTCTGCTCATTGGATGAGCACATATTTTCTCTAGATTTAACTCAGGTTTTCAATGGCTAGGGCACAAATTTCTGAATGTATTTTCAAACCTATTTTTTCACTACCAGCACAGAACTTCCGAGCTCATTTTCACCAACAAGGTAATCTTGGGAAAATATTTCAGAGCTCCTTTCTGGAACTGAGTTTTCACTGCTAGGGCATCATATTTTGCAAAGTTCCTAACCTCGTTTTCTGAGTTGGATCAACTCTTTCTCAGATCTAGTTTTTAGAATTCTTTCATGATTTACATGCCAAGTCTTTTATATGGTTTGTATGTTTATGCTTTCCTTTTTACTGAGACTTTGCTGGGTTGACCCCTAGGTCTTTCCCGGGTCACAGATCAGCTTTGACCCTTAGCCATTTGGATTAAGTACCGAGTCAGGTCTCGCAACTGTGTTCAAAAGAATCTCTAAAGACTTTTCTATTGTGACAAAGAGCTTGCTCCTACGCTTGTGACAGGATCATCTACGGGCCTTTGTGGCCTGACGAGATAAGATCCTTCCTACAATAATTTAGAATAGTGACAAGATATTTGTCCTCCTCTCCTACCTCCTCATCCTTGTCAAAGACAAGCTAGGGGAATGGTAGCAATGACTACTTTGCTCAGTTGACCACTGGGTCCTTTTTCACTACTAGCACAAACATTCTGAGCTCATTTTCACCAACAATGTAATATTCGGTAATATTTCAGAGCTGATTTTTGGAACTGAGTTTTCACTACTAGGGCATCATATTTTGCAAAATTCCTAACCTCATTTTCTAAGTTGGGTCAACTCTTTTTCAGATCTAGTTTTTAGAATTCTTTCATGATTTACATGCCAAGTCTTTTATATGGTCTATATGTTTATGCTTTCCTTTTTACTAAGTCTTTGCTGGGTTGACCCCTGGGTCTTTCCCGGGTCACAGATCAGCTTTGACCCTTAGACATTTGGATTAAGTACTGAGTCAGGTCTGGCAACTGTGTTCAACAGAATCCCTGAAGACTTTTCTATTGCGACAGAGAGCTTGCTCCTACAATTGTGACAAGATCATCTACGGGCCTTTGTGGCCTAACGAGATAATACTTCTTATTTGACCCAAACCAATCATCCTTTGGTCTTCAATAGCTAATAATAATCTTTTCTCAATTTCTGTTTACATCCACGGACCACCATTTTCTCATAGTTCCTTAATATCCAAAGAACCAACTTTCGAATCCCAGGCCTGCATTGCAAAATCCTCCTTGTCTCATTTCAAAGTTCTCTCATCTAATTAATCCATGGTTGATCCATGTTCAACAACCTATCAATTGTCGGAATAATAGAACAGTGTCTGTTATTGGCATAGCAATGCAATTACCCAATATTGTTGCGAATTTCCTCTTATATTCAATGTTTTCTTGATTTATTGGTGACTTCTGCAATCAAGGTCAGTCATCTAACAATCATGAGAAGGGAAGTTATAGTGGTCTCTAGTGGAGTTCTAGGACAATTTTGACAACCAAATTACGAGCACCAGCAGGATATGATATAGTTCTAGATATTCTTTCTTCTCGCTGCTTTTAGCATCTTGCACAGCTATAATTATATTTCTCTCCTTTTTAATGGCCTTCATATGTAGAGGAACCGATTCATATTCTCTTTTTTATTTCATTTATTATCCTTTTCAATCTGTTAGTTACTCCCTAGAGCATTATTCTGACCTCCTCTTATTTGGGAGAACTGAAGGAAATTGTCTCTAATGTATGCAAAATTCAAATACAAAGATTTATATTCTACTATCTTCCTTTTTCCTTTTGATCAGAAGAGGTGGTTTTCTTAGTCATTAAGGATTTATTTAGATTATTTTAAAACAAAGGCAGTGGGAAAATCTCCAGGAGGCTTATGTACAGTCAAAAGGTTACGTTACATCATATTAAACCAAAAAACCTAGTTTCATCAGTGCATGGCCCACAACATGATAGTGGTCTCTAGTCTTCCCTAAGATACTTCATCCCTCTCTTCTACACATTCTCAACCTTGATATTCAGTCTCACTGACACTTGCTATGTTACTGGAGTTTGTCATTGAATCTTTTGTTTGACTCAATCAAAATTCCTTTGATAAAAATGCAAGCATCATAAATTGATTTGATTTACACTAAAATTTGTGAATTTCCATGGCCTTCCTACAATAATTTAGAATAGTGACAAGATATTTGTCCTCCTCTCCTACCTCCTCATCCTTGTCAAAGACAAGCTAGGTGAATGGTAGCAATGACTTGATTGTTGCATTGTTGAGATATCATGGTGTGAGGGTTGTTTGTCACACTATGAACTCCTACTAAAACTCAATTATGGAAATATGGCTTTTCTACACATTCTCAACCTTGATATTCAATCTCACTGACACTTGCTATGTTATTGGAGTTTGTCCCTGAATCTTTTGTTTGACTAGTTGGCTTAGTCGTTGGGACAGGGTGTTGCCATGTAAACATCCCGGATTATAAATCATATTATTGAAAGGCAGTAAATCGGTCATATATAAAATAATATTGGTTCTTTTTATAACAGAGTTGTTTTAGTCAATTTCTTCAATTTGACATGAGTGTAGATCTGATGTGACAACACACAAAATTGTATGGTTGAGCAACCGTACATTTGTCGCCATTTTCTTGATTTTCAAAGTGAAAATCTTTGTGATTAATCTTGTATTAGTTAGCTACAGTGGACTGGTTTTCTTGATAGTGGTATTTTTTTATTCTCTATGAGGTCTGGTGCACTCCTCTCATTAGTTTGATTATGTAGTATTGGCCATTTGGATTGCAGAACCTACTATTTGTCCTCGTCTCTTACCTCCTCATCCTTGTCAAAGACAAGCTAGGTGAATGGTAGCAATGACTTGATTGTTGCATTGTTGAGATATCATGGTGTGAGGGTTGTTTGTCACACTATGAAGTCCTGCTAAAACTCAATTATGGGAATCCGACTTTTCTACACGTTCTCAACCTTGATATTCAATCTCACTGACACTTGCTATGTTACTCGAGTTTGTCCCTGAATCTTTTGTTTAGTAAATCAGTCATATATAAAATAATATTGGCCCTTTTTATAACAGAATTGTTTTAGTCAATTTCTTCAATTTGACATGAGTGTAGATGTGATGTGACAACACACAAAATTGTATGGCTGAGCAACCGTGCAGTTGTCGCCAATCGCCCGATTTTCAAAGTGAACATCTTTGTGATTAATCTTGTATTGGTTAGCTACAGTGGACTTATTTTCTTGACAGTGCTATTTTTTTTATTCTTTTTGAGGTCTAGTGCATTCCTCTCAATAGTTTGATTATGCAATATTCGCCATTTAGATTGCATAACCTAGTCACACTTAAAATCATAATAACAAGCCTGAGTGCACTAAATTTGTTACACATAATAACAAGAAAAATCATACAAGTATCTAATCTGTTGATTTCAATGATTAATTTTAAGTTGTCTGTGACAGTGGACTGATTTTCTTGACAGTGGTATTTTTTAATTTTCTCTAAGGTCTGGTGCATTTATTTCATTAGTTTGATTATGCAGTATTGGGCATTTGGATTGCAGAACCTAGCCATAATTAATATCATAATAACAAGCCTATGTCCACTAAAGTTGTCACACACAATAACAAGAAAACTCATACAAGTATCTAATTTCTTGATTTCACTTATTAATTTTAATTGTCTTTGACTGGTCAGTGGATTGATATACATTTACAATGATTGATCCTAATGTACAGCAGGTTCTTTTTTATATGCAATCAATAACATATATGTAACAAATATTTTAGCATCATTTATCCCACTTAACCGATAGTCCATGCTTCAGGTAGGCATAAATGGTACACCACACAACTGATGACTATATTGGGGCAAAGAATTTGATCTGTGTACCGTACTAAAAGATGATGGGTATAACAAGGAATTTCAATAGCAATCGAATCAAGGTAATTTTCATAAAGCATAATTGGTGCTTAATGCTAGCATGTCATCAATTCAAGACACCATTAACATGAAAACTACCTTGAAGCTTACATTTGACCTTGAAAATAAGCATTTCTTATCACAGACTGTAACATGTGAAGAATACAAGACAAGCATGACACCTGACAGTTATGTTTCATGAAGGAGGCTGCAAAAGAACCAAGTTAGCATCATTATAAAATTGCATATGAAGGTCTAAAGTGAAGGTTGCATAGGCTAAGGACTTCTCATTAGTATCTAATTGCTGCAAAATCCAGTCAGAATAAGCAAAAAAAAAACACTCTAGACAAGTCATGAACAGGCAGAATGTTATGGATAATCAAGAACATTTTGACAAAAGCTCTCTTAAAAAGGCAATAAAAATTTTCAACAAGGTCTTACCAAGGATGGTGTTTGTCTCAGTACATTGTACCAAGGCTACTCATTACACTAATCAAAATATACAAGTGACAGAACAAGAGCATTCAAAAGCTGCAACAAAATGAAGAGAAACTGTGAAGATCCTCTGACATTCAACCTATTAAATCCATGTTGAAAGACAGAACCTAGAATAACCATGGCTTCTCTTGTGAAGAGATTAGAGCAAGTAATAATCTTTGAAATCATGAATTGATGTTTTAATATGCATAGATAAATCATATTGTTGGGCCACTTTAATTAAATCTGTTTTCATCCCAAGCAACTTGCACTTGCATGACTTGCATCTAGTAGGCAGCCTACAAAGTAACCAAGGTCTGCATTGCAAAATCCTCGTTGTCTCGTTGCAAAGTTATTTCATCTAATTAATCCATGGTTGATCCATGTATTCCAGTTTTATTGGGTTCCACTTTAGTTTCAACACTTCGCTGCAAGTTTCAACTTGTGTTACGTAATCAGTTTAGACTCTCGAGTATTTTGTTTCTCTATGTTATCTGGTAGTTTGATGGGCATGTTCAACAACCTATCAATTGTTGGAATAATAGAATAGTGTCCGTTATTGGCATAACAATGCAATTACCCAATATTGTTGTGAATTTCCTCTTGTATTCAACGTTTTCTTGATTTCTTGGTGACTTCTGCAATCAAGGTCAGTCATCGGACAAGCACGAGAAGGGAAGTTATAGTGGTCTCTAGTGGAGTTCTAGGACAATTTTGACAACCAAATTACGAGCACCAACAGGATATGATATAGTTCTGGATATTCTTTCTTCTTACTACTTTTAGCATCCTGCACAGCTATAATTATATTTCTCTCCTTTTTAATGGCCTTCATATGTAGAGGAACTGATTCATATTCTCTCTTTTATTTCATTTTCTATTCTTTTCAATCTGTTAGTTACTTCCTAGAGCATTATTTCGACCTCCTGTTCTTTGGGAGAACTGAAGGAAATTGTCTCTAATGTATGCAAAATTCAAATACAAAGATTTATATTCTACTATCTTCCTCTTTCCTTTTGATCAGATGAGGTTGGTTTCTTAGTCATTAAGGCTTTATTTGGATTATATTAAAAAAAAAAGGCAGTGGGAAAATCTCCAGGAGGCTTATGTACAGTCAAAAGGTTACATTACATCATATTAAACAAAAAAACCTAGTTTCATCAGTGCATGGCCCACAACAAGATAGTGGTCTCTAGTCTTGCCTAAGATACTTCATCCCTCTCTTCTACACATTCTCAACCTTGATATTCAATCTCACTGAAACTTGCTATGTTACTGGAGTTTGTCACTGAATCTTTTGTTTGACTCAATCACAATTCCTTTGATAAAAATGCAAGCAACATAAATTGATTTGATTTACACTGAAAGTTGTGAATTGCCATGTCCTTCCTACAATAATTTAGAACAGTGACAAGATATTTGTCCTCCTCTCCTACTTCCTCATCCTTGTCAAAGACAAGCTAGGTGAATTGTAGCAATGACATGATTGTTGCATTGTTGAGATATCATGGTGTGAGGTTTGTTTGTCACACTATGAACTCCTACTAAAACTCAATTATGGAAATCTGACTTTTCTACACATTCTCAACCTTGATATTCAATCTCACTGACACTTGCATTAGTTTCCTGTACCACGGGAATCTTCCTAGTGTATACCTGTCTATGATACTTTGCATGGCAGTTTATAACCAACCTTTCTTGTACTTTGGCCCTATATCTACCATGGTTGACTCTATTTTAGTTTTGGTAGTGAGTTTATCTGATTAATTTATTTTGGTGGAGAAGGAGTGCACGTCCTTGGCTTATGTTAACTTGACAAATATATTTAAAATACATTCAATTATTATGATGTTGTTAATGGGACTGTGTTGATATCATGATGAGGAACTCCCTTACTGCTCTATTTTTATCTGTATAACGAAGATATTATTTCTACTTTTATATATGGTTCTATAATACACAGTTATTTCTATGGCAATAAACAGTCATGTGGAAAAAAATTATTTCTTTACAGAAACCTTGCCTCAATGTTTGGTCTGAGTTTAGGTTGTATTGAATCCTTCAATTGCATAAAACCTTCCATTCTAGCTTCTCGTCATTGCCTCATATTCCCCCACTTAGCCAGGGGTTGCAATTTGGCAAGATAATAAGCAGCTTTTCTGTTAGGTGTTTGGCTCAGTACACTTAGGAATGGTTGTAGTATTACTTTATATTTTATTGACTTTATTTTGAGGTGTTTCTAATTTTTAAGTATGTTCCTCAACAAGATAATGTTCGGAACCGACGGATAATGTATTAGCTAATTTCATTGATGTGTGGATAGTTCTCTCACAATGAACTATGTATATTCAATTCTCTAAGGTCTGGTTAAAGCAACATGCAGGAGTGGCACTTTCTCAGCATCTAGTTCACATTTATTGGATCTAGTTCGTTCACCCTTCAATCGATTGGGGATAACCATAAAGGCGTTCTTTGCAAAAGTGTTTCTAATTCAGTTTGACAAAATATATTTTTTCGTGACTTGTCTTAGCTGCATTCTCAGGCTAAACCTACTCAATACAGGGACTTGCTACCTCGCAGCTTCCGTTGTTTGGTTTTGATTTCCATCCATTTGTAAATTAAATATTAAGATTACTCTTTAACGAATTTTATTATAAATTAATTATTTGGTTTTGTTTTTCCGTAAATTAAATATTAAGATTACTCTTTTACAACTTTCATTATAAACATGGAAGGAGTATATAGTTGATTAAGCTTAAAATGACGTTTTCAAATTTAATCAATGATGTAAAGCCCTTACCATTAAATTTACACTATAAATTTTATTTGGTTTTGATTTTCCATCAGTTTTTTCGAGAAGAATGGAGGATTTCTTTCCTAATATTATTTTTACCAATTGATTTGACCGAAAGAGGATTTTTCCCTAATATTATTTTTAGGGACTGGTTTGACCGACGAGGAATTTGAATCTTAAATTTTATGGTTTAATTGTGTTTATATTATTAAAATATATATAAATTTATGTTTTTTAATGTAATTTTTTATTATGAAATATAATTGTGTTGTAGAAATGGTCTAAATTATTTTAATATAAATATAAATAAATATTATTTATAACTAAAATTAAAATTAAAAATTATAATAACCTAATATTTATAAATATATTACTCAATATTTTAATCAATTTATTTATGATACTTTACTCAATTTATTATAATACTTTTACTCAATAGTAGTTTGATTCAATATTATCAACCTAAATTCCAATGTAATATCCGTGATCCATAATAATTATCATAATATTTTTCGGAAGAAATTATATAAAAGAGATTTTCATCGACGTGTTTCCAACCAGAGAGTGTGGTTCATCTTCCACGAGAAGATAAACCACACTAGTGGGTTTTGAAATGCATAGACGACAATCTCTCTTATGTGATTTCTTCCAAAAAAATATGTTATGATAATTAATATATATATTTTCATGTTTTTTTGGTATATATAATAAGTTCCTTATTAACTATAAAGAATTAGAGGTTGTTTTTGTTCTAAATATATCATTAACATTGATATGTTAAGGGGAAACGAGAATCGACGCAACAAAAGAATATTTATTCAAAATCTCCAAAGTAAATATGATATTTATTAGTATTTAAAATGATTGCAATACCAAGAGTTATCACCTCACGAAATTTTTAGGAAGATTAAAAGCAATTATAAGTTTAGGAAAAGTAAAGTAGTAGACATGTGAAAGAAACTCCAGTATTTAAAAAACTACGACGTGGAGGCATTCACCTCAGCAAGAATAGGGTAACTAAGAATATTTGAAAGAGCTAGTCCATTTTCACATATGAGGATCCTTGCCAAACATTTATCCATATCTTTGAAATATAATTGGAGCTCATCCATCATAAAAAAATATTTCACCTTTACATCATTTCATTGTAGCCCATTTTCACGTACAGTTGCATCATATACATGTATTGATTTTGATGTATTTTCATATGGCCATGTTACACGCCTAATACTCACCACGGTTATAATGAAAAGAGTATAACGAAAAATGAAGATGAATATTTTCAATTTTAGATTTTTGTGGAAAATTATTATTTATATTTTTAAAAATTAATTTAGAAGTAATTTCTTTGTAACAATACTTTTTGTCTTGCCATTATATATTATTTTTTTTTTAAAGTATTTTTGGTAATTTTTATATAACATTAAAGTCTTCAAAAAAACAAGTTATTAATGATGTTCAACTCGGATGGAAGTTGGCTGGTAGCCCCTACACAGTTTCAGGACTCTACGGTATGCGTTGACCCATCATGATTTGTATTTTCTTTTCTTATTTTCGCGATGCATTCTATAGTCTAGTATGACTTCCATGTAGCCGAGTATGACCCCGATTTGTAAATATGTCATAAAAATAATTTTTATTAATGTGGTCAATAATTATCTCATGATCTCATTATTTCCTTATCATATACATGAATTTGAATCCATCATAAATTTACCTTTAACAAAAAAATTATCATATTAAAATTCCAAATTAAGTAAAATTTAAACATTTTTACTCTTTGCTAAAGCCAATGTCATTTCTTAAATCAAAGAAAAAAAGTTAATTCAACACAAAGAATGGATAATATTTCTTTTAACTAAGCATTTGCAAAATAAATTTTTAAAAATAAAATCCATATCTAGGGTATATTAAAATCTTTGAAGCATAAATTTTCCACCATGCAAAATTATAACATTTGAAGAATATTAATATGATGTAGTTTTATTATAATTTTTTTATCATACCACGTAAATTACCTTAATCTTACTAATTTGATATTATAATATTAATGCTTATTTTTAATATTAATACTATATTAATATTATTTAATATTAGGATTTATTAATTTAATAACTTGCATATTAAATTTAATATAATATTGAATTTTATATATATTTATATAATATATATATTATATTTATATTAAGTCTAATATATTGGAGGGAGGAAAAAGACATAGAGTGAAGAGGTGGAGAGATAGGGGGAGTGCCAGGGGAGAGGTGAGATAGAATGAAGGTGAGGGAATGGGAGGAATGAGGAGAGAGAGAGGAGAGGAGTGAGAAAGGGAGAGAGTCGTAAGAGGGGAGGGAAAGACACCAATATGAAGGGGGAGTTGTGAAAGGTTGAGGGAATATAGAGAGGGAGAGGATGGGGGGGCCGGGAGAGGGAAGAGGGGGGGGGGGAGGGGGGGGGCGGTGGTGGGAAGAGAAAAGTAGTTGGAGGGGGAAAGAGGGAATGAAGAAGAAATATATTGAGAGAGAAAAGTGGAGAGAGAGAGGGAGGGAGGGACAAGGGAGAGATGGAGAGAGAGTTTGTATTTTTTGGGGTGAGATATAGAGATAGAGAAGGAGAGATGGAAGTAAGGGGGGAGAGAAGGAGAGAGATAGTTACAGAGTTGGAGGGTGAAGAGAGAGGGGGGGAGATAAAGTGAGGTGGGCGAGAAAGGGATAGAGTGGAAGGAACAGAGAGAGGACATGACAGAGATGAGAGAGGGAGGGAGAGACAGTGAGCTAGAGGGGGCGAGAGAGGAAGGTAAGAAGAAATACATAAAGAGAGAAAAGTGGAGAGAGAGAGTGTGTGTGTGTGATAATGTAGAGAGAGAGATGGAAAGAGGAGAGCAAGAGGGAAGATAAATAGAAGGGGAAGAAAGGGAAAGCGAGAGTAAGAGGGAGGGAGAGATAGATAGATATGGAGAAAGAGTGTGTATGCGTCATGGGTGATATAGAGAAACAAAGGAGAGGCAGAGGGAGATAGAGATATAGATGGGAGGTGAAGAGATGGTAGAAGAGAGCAAGAGAGGGGGAGAAAGGAAGAGAGGGAGGGAGAGATAGATAAATATGGAGAGAGAGAGCATGTGTGTTTGGGGGGTAAGATAGAAAGACAAAGAAGGAGAGATGAAGGGAGATATAGATATAGATGGAGGCAGGAGAGAGGGAAGAATATTTCTTGCATAAGATGCATTAATTTAATTGTAGATGATGACTTATAATAATATTTGATTGTCTGCACTAGATGCATTGATTTCAGTGTAGATCTTGATTTCTAATTATTTTTGTTTGTTTTCACTAGATGGATTGGTTCCATTGTATATGTTTATTTATAGTCCTATTTGATTGCTTGCTCTAGATGCATTGATTTCAGTGTAGATGGTGATTTCTAATCCTATTTGATTACTTGCACTAGATGCATTGATTTGAGTGTAAATGTTGGTTTCTAAATATATTTGATTGTTTTTATTTCTAATCTTATTTGTTTTCTAATCCTATTTGATTGTTCTCATTAGATGGATTGGATGTTGTTAAACTTGAGACTGTAAATTATTAAGAATATTTTTCGAGATTAAATGGAGGGGAGAGGGAGGGAAGAATATTTATTGCACTAGATGCATTGATTTCAATGTATACGTAGTCTTCTTAGAATTCTATTCAATTTCTTGCACTAGATGCATTGATTTCATCGTAGATATTGATTTTTAATCATATTTGATTACTTGCTCTAGATGCATTGATTTCAGTGTAAATGTTGATTTCTAATCCTTTTTTATTTCTTGCACTAGATGCATTGATTTCAGTATATATGTTGGTTTCTAATCATTTTTTATTTCTTTCACTAGATGCATTTATTTCAGTGTAGATTTAGATTTCGAATCCTATTTGATTGATTTCACTAGATGCATTGATTTTAGTGTGGATGTTGATTTCTAATCTCATTTGATTGTTTGCACTATATGCATTGATTTAAGTGTAGTTGTTTTCAAATCTTATTTGATTTCTTGCATTAGATGTTGCTAATCTTGACGTTGTAGATTATTAAGAAAAAATATTTTCAAGATATATAGTAATAGATGTGGAGAATCAATCTTCCTCAAAAGTGTAAATTATTATTTGGTAAGATTTTTTCCCTTCTACATCACCAACTAATTACTAATAGACAATTACATATTTTCAAAATTACTAATAGATATTTGTATATAATAATGTATTCATAATATTTTGAGAGGAAAGAAAATATTTATAAACAAAAAAAAATCAAAATATTTTTGAAGGAGATGTGATAATTGTTTGGAGAAACAAATAATGTAAATATTTTATAATTCTAGCAACTCATTACAAAAAATAAAAATTTGATTATTTCTTGACTTTGTTGAATAGACTATAGATCAAAAATCATCAAAATATTCCTGAAGGACATAAATTATTTCAAACATTAGCAAAGAAAAAAATGATTTCAAGAGTAATATTGATTCAATAAATTATTAAAACTAATCTTCAAGGTATATTTAGTAATACGTGTAGGAATACAATTGAGAATTAATTATTTCTCAAAAGTTGTGATCCCTAAAATTAAATGAAATAAATGTGCAACTATTGACAAGATTCTTTGCCTTCTTCACCACCAACTAATTACTAATATACAATTACATACACATATAAAAATATAACACAACAATTGTAACAATAAAAAACGTTATCATCCAAATCCAAACACATAAACACACAAACGGCTCAGAGCATTCAAACAAAGATGTAAAAACCATTCAAGGCAAACAACATACACTAAATTAAATAAGAGAATGATATGGTCATGCCAAGCAAAGAAAACATAATGTGAATTTTTAAGTTAATCAAACATATACATAATAATGATAATCTAAAAATGTGACATTGTTGCCTTCAACTGAAACTAGCTTCGATTTATCTAAACCTGAATCTATCACGCAGAGATCAAAGCCCTCGAGGTGCAAACTTTTCCTCAAATTCTACACTCCAAAAGAAATATTTGCACCTTGAGGGATTTGATAGACCTATCTAAGCCCAAATCTATCATGCAGGGATCAAATCCCTCGAGGTTGAAACTTTTCCTCAAATTCTACACTCCAAAAGAAAGGTTTGCACCTTGAGGGATTTGAACCCTCTTGGCGCATGATAGATCCAATGTTAGATGAATATAAGTTAGTATAGACTCAGTTAAAGAAATTAAGGTTATGTTTTAATATAAGATTTATGAATGGTTTGGTAGGTATATTATGTATTGTAACATTAAAATGAATATAATAAAAAATCAATCTTATTTTCACAATTTTGAATTATAGTAGGAAAAATTATGTATATATTTTATAATCTTTCCATTATATATTATCTATGTTTTTTAAATTTTTTTCAATTAAGAATTTTTGTGTAGCATTAAAGCCTTCAAAAACCAAGATATTAATGATGTTGAAATTAGCGAAGCTTGCAAGATAGTTATTGCTTTTCAGTGTACGACATTATAACAATAACCAGATTATTATATGCCTCAGCTAGAGATTCTTTAGAATAGGCGTAATAGTCTTGATGGATTCCATTAAATTCCACAGTATTATTAACCGTAGTCAAGCGATGGATACTTTCTTGTGTATCCATTATTCAAGGGCTAATTCGGAAGGGAAAACGTTCCTTAACGTTCACAAAATATCTTCGCAATTCACAAAATTTCCCTTCAATAGAAAATAAGAAATAAAGAGATTTGGCCAAATAGAATATCTTCTTAATTCGCAAAGCTTCCTTGCAAGAGGAAAGAAGAAATAAAGAGATTTGGGAAAATAGAAAAGAAGAAATGAAGAGCTATGGGATAACCGTAAGTGGTTCGCTTTAAATCATTTGATTGGTGATAAACTAGCGAACCTTTGCCATTTGAATAGAGGTTCTTGTGAATAGAGACAACATCACTTTAAATTCGTCCCGGTATGATATCTAAAGAAGTGAATCAAATTTCGCAACTTTGCTGTAAAATTCGCAAACAATTCCAATATTAAAAGGTTTTCCCTTGCCACGACACTCGTGGAAGATAGAATCACAAGCTATACAGTTTTAATGAACCCTTGCGTTCGCTACATGCCACCAGCAGTTTCTACTCTCCTTCAAACGAAAAAATCCCAGTTGGCTGACAAATCTTCCCTCATATAATCCTGCAGTCTAACTCTTCTACCCTTAGCTTTTCACAAAACGATCATGACGTAGGCTTGTATTCTCTCTAAGTTTTCATTTCTTCCAATGCTTTTAAATTATAGATCATATTTATTTATGTTAATTTTTTTTGTTTTCAATTTCCCAATTAATTTGAATTACTATTAATCTATATTTTGTATTTTAACAGATTTTAACTAGCCATTGTTTCAAAATTTGTAAAGAGAGGCTGATAGGATTGTTAAATTGGAATTGTTGAATTAGAAAAGTTGTACTTTAGTTTGAAATGAAAATTATTATATTAGATTTAGGTTGTTTGGTATGTTTTGTTAGAAAAATAGGGAGATGAGAGATTGTGTACACAACACAAAACCACAATGTGACATCCTTATTGATCACAATGGTTACACATATATATGACATAAATTTCTAACTTCCACACAACAAGATCATAACTACAACTCATACTTAGGAAAGAACAACTTCTATATTGACACTTGGGAGCTCTCAATGACAATTCATGACAACACATGGAAGCATTACTTCCAACACCCTCATTTAATGCTTACATAAAAAACATTGAAAGCACATATTACAACATCAAGGATTATCTATCTCTAACTAGACTTCATAAACACTCACATCCACTCTGGAATCTCGCAAACATTGTTCTTTCACCACTGCATGTTAGAGCTAGCACTCCACCTCTGTTTAAAACGTAACCACCTCTAACCATCTTGATGAACTTTGAAAGATCAACAATCTTGACACCTCGGCTCATCGAGGCTTTTGCTATAAGTGTTTTCAAGCAATGAACCATCCAATAAACCAACCACCATCTATCAGATATTTCTCTTTTGGCTATCTATTAGTCGTTGTGATGGAGGTCTGAATATTGAATGTGCTCAAAATTTGATCAAACGAATTGATCTTACTAACACAAGAATTGATGTTTCGGACACTAGGTTTCCAGTTTAAGATCCACCAACTTTTCTTATAACCAGAATTGAAAGAAATATAAACTATTTCACAAACACATCTCACAACTACAAACTCAATAATCATCAAACTATCAATTGTCATCCAGGCATACACAAGTCACCAGGTCCCTCCTTAGCATAAGTCAAAAGTTGTTCATCTGATTTAATATTTATCATGGAGTTTTCTCATCTTCACAAAGAATTTTTTAGAGTGGTCAATTCCAACAAAATGACACTAACATATTTAGCTGACTAGACTTAATATGTTTAAAATGCAAATTCCGAAATTTGAGATCGCAACAAGATTACAACAGAAACATGTGACACAAAGATCTCTTCCCTGCAGAAGCAAAAAAATTGAGATCTGCCTCCAATTTTAACACTTTTGACATATATCATTGGACATTTGAAACTTATCCACACCAAATCTTAGATGTAGATCTCAAATCCAAATCCATGCAACAATATGTACATTTTGTGGGCACGCTTTTGAAAACTTAGAATATGATAGTGCAAAAATCTTTGATAAAACCATCCATGCATGCATTTAACTCCTTTGCAGGTCCAAGAAGATAAACCCAAACAAAAATTTATAGATAGAAAGATGACAAAAGGATCCAACAATGATTGAAGAAGTTGCAAACAACAAAAAAACTACAGATATGGGATCACAAACAATTTCACACATTAAAAATAAACTCTCACACATCTATACTAATATGTACAAAAATAATAATACTCATGATCTCTCACATAAATTCCCAGCCCTCCCTCAAAGGAGTCAATCCAGTACTAGCTCTGATACCATGTTATAAAAATAGAGAGAGATGAGAGATTGTATACAGAACACAAAAGCACATTATGATATATTTATTGATCACAATAGTTACAAATATATAGGACATAAATTTCTAACTTTCACAAATCTATATCATAATTACAAGTCATATATAGGAAACAACAACTTCTAGATTAACGCTTGAGAACTCTCAATGAAAACTCTTGACAACACATGGAAGCATTACTTCCAATATGTTTGTGTTAAGTTGGTAAAACAAAATTAAAATAATAATTGAAATATAGAGATGATGAATGTTGGTTGAGATGTAATTTACCACTTATTTTACCAATGAAAGACTATAAACCTTTGTAAGGAAATATTGATTTTCGACAATGAGAAATTTCTACTATGAGGACACAACAAGATTACTTTTGCCTCATTTTAGGCGTAATATGTTGTTTTAGGAAGGGCATTTAATATTTCTTTTTGTCTGTTTCTAATATGGTGGCATTCAAAATGTATGTTATATTATTATTCTCATTTGTATTCCCTATTATTGATGATTATCGCATTTAGGAAATTATCTATGATTATTTTAAATCAAGACAATGTATTATTACTTTGCATCAAGTTGAACTCGACCCAAAGGATGAAAGATTAGAGGAATCCTACTATTGTTGTATATAGGTTGCTTCAATAGTAAGTTTGGATGATATTATTTGTTGAAAGAGATATTTTCTCAATGTACCAAAACTAGTTGTCATAGGTTATTTCATTGTGCATAGCATTCTACATATGCATTTGTGTAGTAGCTCTGAAACAATACATGTTCCCATCTCCATTGAGGCCCATAGCGTGTCTATACATATCAAACATGCCCTAGTGCTATATACACACTTTTCTTATCAATGAGAAATGATATCTTATTGTCACCTACAATATAATATGTGACAACTATTCAAAAGATGGTTCTTATATTGTCACCAATGGAAACTTTTATAGTTTTACATCGTCTAATGGAACTATAATGAATAGAGATTTTGTATGAACTCTCTAGTATGGTATTCAGATAATGTTTCTTACCACCAACAAAATAATTTTTTACTTCAAAGGTAAGTGGAACATATTTCCACCCCTAAGCAAAGACGCCCTTATAATTTACAAATATGTAGAGATAACAGTAATATAGACATCTTTTGGGAATCATTTACATAGGTTTTAACTTTTCATTATTATTTAATAATAAACCAAAAAACATAGGCAGTAACCTAAAAAGAAAAAAGAAAAGAAAAATTAAATACTTTTAGTATTAGACTAAAAAATTCTGCACTATAACCTATTTTTTTAATCCAAATTAAATACTTTTAAAAGATCCTTAGCACATATAAAAAAAAAAATTGAATTTGGGATTTGAAATACAATTAATTCATTACAAATATAAATAATATATATAATAATAATTTTTACCATTTAATTAAAATTAAATATAAAAAATCTCATTATAAACATTTTTCCTTCCAATTTTTAGGCAATACATTAAAATATTAAGCCATAGAAAAAATTTATATTTTGTGTGAGTAAATTTATGTTGTTCTATCTGAATTGTAAGGTCTCACCAATATTATTTCCCTCCCCATTAAACCAATAACATGAAGATCCTAATGGATTCTCCTTGAGCATCCCTTCCCCACTCTGACATCATAAGTCATGATTGACTTAGTTCTCTTGTAACTTGTCCTTCACATTCATTTCGCCACAGTGACATCCCTCTACACATCTAACAAGCTCAATAGTGTGTCAAAAAATTATATAATACAACGAAATAAAGAAGTTTAAATAGTTAATATATGTGAGTTATGTGTAAATAAACACAAAACATGAAACTAAGTCTCAATTGTATACTTTACAACTACAAAGTTTGATACATTGCCCTAAATTGTGTATTTTACCATTAAAGAGTGTGATAATACATTGCCCTAACTCTTAGTATTAACTAAATTGAAATTGGAAAAAATTATAATGTTTTGATATCATGTTGGAACATATCAAATTCGGTGCTTTATTTTTCTGTACCACAATAGCTATAATTCGGCTAGCATAGTCCCAACCAATTTTAATTATTATGAACCACTATTTTGTTTCTTAACCAATTTTAATTTATTATTAAAAAATATTTTATTATTATTAACCATTATTTTGTTTTTTTTAATGATTTTAATTATTATTTAAAAGATATTTTATTTACCGTTAAGTTGCCGATCCTAATTGGAGTCCGTGATGTTGACATTTTCGAAAAGCTAAGACTACATGCCTTGTCCGGCTGGTTTATATTTAGATAACATATGTCCACAAATCCTGCGCGATATGGAACTTGTAGTTTGTTTATTTTAACTAACTTATACTATGTTTGCCATACGAGATTGTGTAATAATTCCTATTAAAATAAGTTTATTGAGAATTTGCTATTAAGAAAGTCATATAAAATGGGATTCTAAGCATTGAAGCTAAAGTCCAAGTTGGATAAATGATTAAGAATTTTGTGTCTAAGAATGCAATGGCGTAAGGGCATAAGTAAGAATTCACTATATATCAGCGGCCATGTATTTCTAAGGAGACACCATCTTTGAAATGAATAAGAATTTTGTGTCTAAGAATGCAATGGCGTAAGGGCATAAGTAAGAATTCACTATATATCAGCGGCCATGTATTTCTAAGGAGACACCATCTTTGAAATGAATGAAATATGTCTAAATTTTTTAAAGTCGTAATTCGATTTTTTTTATAAAGAACTTTGGTTTACAAATTCAAAGTAATATATTAAAAGTAAAGTAAAAACTAATGGAACATGAAAGGGCATTTTGGACCATCTAGTAATTGACCTGCAAATTTCTGCACGTTACCTACTTTGGTTTACAAATTCAAAGTAATATGTTAAAAGTAAAGTAAAAACTAATGGAACTGAAAGGGCATTTTGGACCATCTAGTAATTGACCTGCAAATTTCTGCTCGTTACCTACTTTGGTTTACAAATTCAAAGTAATATATTAAAAGTAAAGTTAAAGCTAATGGAACATGAAAGGGCGTTTTGGACCATCTAGTAATTGACCTGCAAATTTCTGCACGTTACCTTATGGGTGACCGACTGGCTAACCACCAAGTTGCAATAATTTGCCAATTGCAAGGAAAGTGGATAAAATATTAGGTAGTCGGTGTGACTGAGGAAAGCAAGTGATTGAAACCTTTCCAGTGCCCACACGCCAGAGGGTTGATTTCCGACGAAATGGAGTCTGGGATCCACACATTGAGGACAAAAAGCATTCCACTTTTGGCATGGTGTCCGGTGAAATATAGCATAAAGCAGTCAGCGAATGGCTTAACTGCCGCAGCTTGCCAGCTAGTTACCACTAAAACGACCTGCACTAAATTCGGGAATCACAGAAATGAGAGCAGGCGGCCAACTAATGTAGTGATCGAAATGATAATGTTGCAACTTTCCCTGGTTACGTGAGTGCAAATCTTATGGCCGTAGTGTAATGATTATGTTTTTTTATTCCAAATTATGTTTTTTTATTAGAAAAATTTGAAAAAGTCTAGTGGGGATTTTTCTAAATTTAAATAAAGTAGTTAAATATTATAATTTTAGATGCTTTAGAAGTTTTTGATGGTGCTTAATCTATTTCCACCATAAAAAAATATGATTCAAGCATTGTCTTTATCAGATTTTTTGAATTTTTTTAGACAAATTCAGATATTTTTGAAAAAAACTAGTAGGATTTTTAATTTAATAAAATTGTTAAATATTATAATTTTAAATCCCTTAAAAATTTTTGATGATACTTAATCTATTTCCACCATAAAAAAATATGATTTAAGTATTATCTTTTTAAGATTTTTTGAATTTTTTAAACAAATTTGAATTACTTTTAACCATCCAAACAATTCCTCTATCTCCGTAAACAACTCATCTTATAATGTGAGTAAGTTTCGGGAATGAGAAACCATTTGGTTGCCTTCGGGAAGGAGAAACCCTGAAATGGATATTGCACCGAAAATAGACCGCATCTAGATAATACAGCTAAAAATGCTTTATATAAAACAAATGGCCATGAAAAACTGCAGAGGATAAACCAAGCTGACACACGATTACCGAATCAAGCGTTCCTCCACAAGGACACGCAAGCAAAATGCTGCAGCGACAAAATATGGAAAACTCTGGTACTGAAAGTTCACAGTAAGTTCACTTTGAGTTTGTCAGTCTATTCAGGAGAACCGAAATTTCACGCAAATTTTTATTGCTAAAATATAAAGTTGATGACATTTCAATTCATAAATTAGTAACAAATTAATTTATTTTTAACTAAAAATTTAGGTGGCTTTTCTATAATTTAATGTTGAGAATTTAGTTTTTTTATTATTTTTTAAATTTATTTATTTGAATTTAGTTTTTTATTATTTTTTTATTTATTTATTTGTAAAGTGATGGATTTGAGGTTTTATTATGAGTAGTTTAGTAACTTCTATTTTTTCTTAGTTAATATTTTTTGTTTTGCTTTTGTTTTTTTTTTGTTTTTTTTGTTGTTTCCAATTTAATGAAGTGTAGTATTTTGTCGCATATTTTTTAATTTGAAAATGATATTAAAATTATATATATTAATAAAAGTAAAAAACACACATAAAAATAACATATATATTTAAAGTGTATATATGTTAATATAAACAATATTAGTTAATCAATATTTTTTTATTTTTTGAATAATAGCAATTTAAGCAATACAATATTTTAATTAGTTGTTTAATTTTTGTGATAAAATCTTTGTCTTTATAATTTTTAGCTTAAACTATATTTAAGCTAATCAGGGCAGGTACTAGCTACTATGTAGCTCTTGTTTAGTATATGATCTATGTAGCTCTTGGTTAGTAACTATGAAAGAGCTCTAAAAATTTTAAATTGATTTTTATAATACAAATGATTAAAGAGTAATATATATAAGTTTTAAAAAAATAATTAAATTTAATATTATTTAATTAATTTTATTATGAAACTAATGTGGGAACTATAAAAAGACATGGTATCTTGATGAGGAACAAACTCTGACTCTAAAGATTTATTAATCTTTGAAGAACCATTTTTCAATAAATATAACAAAAAAAAGTGATACATCTTCTATTAATATTTTTGGGCAAAATTCTCATCCTTAGTTTTATGAAGAAGATATTGAACTAACATGGACACCATTGCAAAGCCTAATGTAACTTATAAAAATAAATAAATTTCATTTATAAGTTTATTTTGCTCTTGCTTTACTTTGGATTGGTGGGTTCTAATCCATATGCATTTAGTGAAACAATATTATACAAATTCTTTCCCAAGTTCATACTTTCTTTGCTATAATTCTTAATATAATTTTTTTCTTTCTCAACATTCTCGTAATTTCCTTCTCGACTCTTTGTTTCCACTGCCACACTAAAACAATGAGGAGCAATAGTAGGAGTAAAATCTTGTGGAATCAAAACACTGGTATAGGAAAGAATATAAATCCTACTGCTTGGAGAGAGTGGCTTTAGTGATTCCTTAAGGAACTTTACTTTTAGAAATTCATGAATTTTACATATTTTAAGACAATAGTTTATAAGAGATTTTTTTTTATCTCTGGAGAACCGATCATTAATAAACAAACAATGGCATATAATTTTTGACAAAATTCTCATTGTTAGATATGAGACTTTTGTGATCTATAATGTAGATAAATGTCTTTCGAATTAATCACATTCGTAGGATTTAGTCTACATTTCAATTCCATTGATGCGGTTCACTCCAAGAAAATTCTCAACTATATGAGTACTTAAGTCATTGGACAAACATGAACACCAATACTACAAATTGCAAAAGAAAATACAACTTGTAGAAAAAATTTCATTTTAACTATAAGCCTATCTTCATCATTTTCTTGGAATAGGGGAAGGGGGTCAGTAAAATGGCGTGAATGGGTTCCACTACATGTACATTTAATGAAGCAACACTACAAAATTCTTTTTTTTCTCAAATTCATATATTCATTCCTAGAATTCTTATAATAACTTTGTCCTTCAACAAGTATCACAACACACTTGTAATTTATCTCAATTGCATTTTTCTCCCATTCTCATAATAACATTTATGCAAAATCTCGAGAAGGGAAGTGACATTCCATCCATGGCAGTGAATGATAGTGGGAGAAAAATGTTGGCGAATGAATTACTAACCGGGAAAGAATAGAAATCCTAATCCTTGGAAATAGTGGACAACCAAAGCTCCCTTTAGTAGCTCTACCTTCAACCGCTCATGAAATTATAAATATTTTAAAAGAACAACCTATAAGAAATTTATTGATTTTTGAACAGTCAATTGTTATTAAACACAAAAATGCGGAAAATTCTCAGTCTCAGGTGTATGAGCAAGACATTGTACCAACATGGGCACCAATATAATGATTACAAAACTAGATTATAAAACCAAATACAACTTCTAGAAGCAACTCTCATTTAATTATAGCTTTATTTTCATTTTTTTTGGAGGGCTTTCGCTTCATATGCATATAGTGCAGAAACAATACATAATTCCTTTTATTCTTCCGACTTTGTACCTTCATTGTTGTAAATCTTAGAATAACTCTATTCTCTACCAAGTATCATAACATAGCATTGTAGTTATTTCCTTCCCTGGTATTCTCCTTCTAATATCATGCTAACGCTTATGCACATAGTAGAACGCAATAGCGCTCCAGTAATTATAGGGAAATATACCTTCAAAAACTCAAGAAATTCTACACATTTTAAGGCCACAAACAGCATGGAGAGAAGAACATGTAAGTGTTAGTGTATGTGCTCATTTTGTTTCAATGTTCAATATTTTTGTTAGCCTATTCTGAAAGATTTTGTATATAGATACTACTTTTCCTTGCTAAAATGTTTCATTATTCTGAAGTACCAAATGTTGTTACAATAAAGTTTAACGTGATGACAACCCCATGTCATCTTGGTCACATACATTCAAATTGAGGGATTAATATATTTTAAAACTGTAGAAGAAGGGCATCAATGTCAACATAGAGATTCTTCTTGTACTTGTTTTGTCACTACTATTTTCTGCAAAATGTTAGGTTGATTTGTCCAATCTTATTTGTAAGAGCATCTCGAGGACATATTGTAAGTGCATATCTAATTCTTTTCAATCGTTTTTATTTATTTATTTTGGTTTATGTTTAAGTTCCTATGAAGCAAATGCTATCACGAAAGAATATTCAAAACATCTACATTTATATTTTGAAAAAATTTCGGTGGGTCTTATGCTAGAGTAATCATTCATGTCTACATAATTATTATTTTCTCGCATTCTTAAAAAGGCGGGAATAAGTAACTTTATTACTATTTACCATGTTATAAAATAGTGATTCATGTTAAAAATTTAAAAATTAAATGGTACTAATTTATTGAGAGGGAAATTTTTTATGTTACATGATTTTATGCATTAATTGTATCTCGCACTAAAATTTATTAAGAGAAAGAAATGTAAGCTATATATTTGTATGCATTAAGTTTTAATTACGTCGTAAGGCGTTTCCCTCTGAAGTCAACTCCCCCAAATGTCTTTCTGTCCTAATCGTAGCCGTCAGATCTTTTGTTAGACGATTGAACAAAGATCCACCGTCTAATTTAATAAAAAAAATATATTTTAAAACATTAAAAAAACCGAAAAAAAACGTAATGGAACCGTTAACTATAACCTGTGAAGAGTTTACGCTTACCACGTTATGGAACCCGTCCTGCGTGCGGATATCCACGTGCGTTTGCTGCAGAGGAGAGCGCAGGCGGAGTCGCCCCAGAGGAGGGCATGGACAGCGTTTGATGCAGAGGAGAGTGCAGGCGGAGTCGCTCCAGTCGCTCCAGAGGAGGGTGGGGACACTATGAGCCGAAATCATCAGAGGAATATATGTGCCCCTTTCTCATCTTCCATAGAGAGGAAATCCCCGCACCCTTCTGAAATTTCAAAACCCAATTCTATCTCTCTGTGATTTGATCATTTTCCCATTCTCCAAGAAGGCCGCTGTCATTCGCAGTATCTCCCCAAAGTTTGGCCGAGTCTCCAGAACCTAAAGCTGAAGATGCAGGAGGACTAGAACTCGTGAGATCCAGTCTCTCCACAGCATCGAGCAGGCATTATGGGAAAGACCTCTTATTAGCAAGAGTGGAAAAGTGCTTCCAAAGCTCAAGATCTTTGTGGGTTATGATCCCCGTGAGGATCTTGCCTACGAGGTCTGCAGGCATTCGATACTGAAACATGCCACATTTCTAGTTGAAGTGATCCCCATCAAACAAGCGCATGTCCGCAAGGCTGGGCTTTACTGGCGCACAAGGGATCCCACTGAGAGCACCCAATTCTCCTTTTCCAGGTTCTTGACTCCTTTCCTAGCTGGGTTCGAGGGTTGGGCTATGTTAGTAGACTGTGATTTTCTCTATACTGTTGACATTAGGGAATTAGCTGAGCGCATTGATGATAAGTATGCTATAATGTGTGTCAAACATGATTACAAGCCCGAGAGTGCTACAAAATTGGATGGGGTTGTGCAAACTACTTACCCTAGAAAGAACTGGTCATCTATGGTTTTGTATAATTGTGGGCACCCCAAGAACAGATTTTTGACACCCTCTGTTGTGAACTTTTTTTTTTCTTAACCTATCTTATACGGTATCCTAAGCCAGTATTATGAGCAGTCAAACCAAACTGTTAGTGTTGGTTATCTACTTTCTATCCCTTATTCTGGGGTTTTCCCTTCAACTAAGCTAAATAAATACAGAAAGTGGATGTCAATTAAAAGGATCTGCCCATGAAGCTATGAGCAAGAGGGGTATTCTGGATGGGGAGGAAAAAGATGCAAGAGCATCTGGCCAATAAACATTCAGATGAATCGGTCATTCTAGTTCGTTGGATGCCAATGGTGAGAAGATTTTTATTGACACTATCACCTATTGTGCACCCAATAATTAGGGATGGAGGGCTGATACATTGCTATTAACCAGAACAGACCCAATTCAGCATGTCTTGCAGCGTAGAATACACAGTTCATTGGTGCATGTGTCTATAATTTTAAGGAAGAAAGGCTTGATGACTTTATTAGCAGGTTTTTTATTTGATGACTCACACGATTAATCATAATCAAGTTTCTAGACTTTTTGGGCTGCTCTATGGCACACAATTCTCGTGACGTGTCTAGATTTTTCACAAAGAAAGGGTGTCAGGATTGCTCCATGAATAGCTTGCTGTGGGGAAGAACAGTAAACTTTATCTATAACTGATATCTGGGGTACTTGGGGTTTCTATGTATACGTATATGGTATTGTTTGTTTTCTTAATCAGTGTAATCGGTTGTGTATCTTCCCTCTGATTTAAAATTGGTCACTTAGTGATCAGTCTGCGCTACTCAATGTTTTGATTTGATAAATGGTTGGTCACTTTGTTATCAGTCTCTAGCACCCAGTATTTTGATTTGATAATTGATCATTTGCATAGTTTGTAACTTTGTTACAATGTCCAAACAAGGTGTCTGTGCCACGGTAGATATGCCAATGTGTAGTTCTGATTCACAGTCTAGCTCCCATGAACAATCATTTGGATCCACTCGAGTTTAATTAGGGTAAATGTTTTCCCATTTGAAAACCATTGCAATTTACGGAGACTGAATTGTCATCTTCTTTCCAATCGAGAAGCCTTTCAAGTTTAGGGCAAGATAATTTTGAAGTTTAAGGCAAGATGGTCAATCTTTGCTGGTGGATCAAGAGGTTGCTAATTGTGCAATGCCTAAATCCCCTTATTTATCAGGAATTTGATTGAATAGCTCGCATGAGAAGTTCCAGATCCTTGGAATGTCCTAGTACCACTGGAATGTCAACTTTTGACCAACAGCAGATGAGGATTGGCAATCTTCTATCTCCGCCTTGTTAAAATATAGATTTCGATACTAGATATATGCAATTCTTATAAAAAATTCAGATTGCCTGCAAATGCATACCCATTGTCCTCTTCCTAGGTTTTTTTTGGAGTTTTGTAGCCTATCAGCTGCCCTCTCATCTTTTGCACATACAACTACTTTTTTCCATCCCAGTTCTATGATAGATAGCATAAATCAGCTGAAGCATTATTTATGCCCTTCTTGTATTGAATCTCAAAGAAAAAGCCTTGTAGTTTACTTTCCTTCTTGTTCGCTAAAATTTCATTGGGATAATGAATACTTCAAAGTTTCATGCTCTGTTCCAATTTTGAGGTGCTGTTCGGATAAATATGGCTTGAATTTTTCGACAACATGCTTAAGGGTCAATATTTCCTTATCATAGCTGCATAAAAGCTTCTCTTTGTGAATCAATTTCTATTGATTTTGCCTGACCAGTGTTCATGTTAGTGCTCAAGGCATCATATTTCACTTAAAAATTCTGTGAGAGCCAGCCTTCTGTTACAAGTATTTGACAGATGCCTGCTTGAGTTGGTACAGTTTGGCGTGTACAGTGTTTTTTTAGTCACAGTAATTTTTTGGTTTGCTTCAATTATCTATTTAGTTCAACAAACCTTTTGAAGAATGAGTTACAAGAAATGCAATGTGGTGAGTGTGGACCTTCAGATCTTTAGTCTGACCCTCTCTAAACCTAGCTGTTAGACTACTGGATAGACAAACTTAAGTTACTAATGAAGTCATTTAGTTTCACCTTTTGTAACAAGTATTTGACAGATGCCTGCTTGAGTGTTACAGTTTGCTTGAGTGTTACAGTTTTCCATGTAGAGTGAACTTTTCGTTTGTCATATTAATTCCTTGGATTGCCTTCATTTATCTATTTAGTTCAACAAACCTTTTGAAGAATGAATTACAGAAAATTCAATGTGGTGAGTGTGGACCGAACATGCAACCTTCAGTGTGATGCTCGTATTTGACAGATGCATGCTTGAGTGTTACAGTTTGCCATGTAGAGTAAACTTTCGTTTGTCATAGTAATTCCTTGGATTGCCTTCATTTATCTATTTAGTTCAACAAACCTTTTGAAGAACGAATTACAGAAAATGCAATGTGGTGAGTGTGGACGGAACATGCAACCTTCAGTGTGATGCTCGTATTTGACAGATGCCTACTTGAGTGTTACACTTTGCCATGTAGAGTGAACTTTCATTTGTCATAGTAATTCCTTGGATTGCCTTCATTTATCTATTTAGTTCAACAAACCTTTTGAAGAACGAATTACAAAAAATACGATGTGGTGAGTGTGGACCGAACATGCAACCTTCAGTCTGATGCTCTCCAAGCCTAGGTGTCACACTACGGATAGACATACAAGTTCTTAATGAAGTCATTTAGTTTCACCTTCTGTTACAAGTACTTGACAGATGCCTGCTTGAGTGTTACAGTTTGCCATGTAGAGTGAACTTCTTTTGTCATTGTAGTTCCTTGGACTGCCTTCATTTATCTAGTTAGTTCAACAAACCTTTTGAAGAATTGATTACAGAAAAATGCAATGTAGTGAGTGTGGACGGAACATGCAACCTTAGATCTTCAGTCTGATGCTCTCCAAATGTAGGTGTCACACTACTGGATAGTCATTTAGTCTAACCTTCTGTTACAAGTATTTAACAGATGCTTCTTGAGTGTTACAGGAATGAACTTTTCTTTTGTCATAGTAATTCCCTGTATTGCCTTCATTTATCGATTTAGTGTTCAACAAACCTTTTAAAGAATGAATTACAAAAATACAATGTGGTGAGTGTGGACCGAACATGCAACCTTCAGATCTTCAGAGTCTTATGCTCCCCAAACCGATTTGTCACACTACTGGATAGACAGGCTTTTACTAGACACAATCTGATACATGTCCAATAATTATTTTACTATTATTTCTCTCTCATCCTTAAGATACCTGTATGGGGAATATTCTACTCTTCCAGGAACATGAAATATATCTTCAGTCTGATGCTCTCCAAACTGATATATCATAAGATACCAGTAGGGGGAATATTCTGTTGTTCCAGGCAACCCAAAAATATATTTCTATTGCTCTTGAAGGTAAATTGCACATGTCCTCTGATGCAAATTCACTATATTCATCCTGTATAATCAACAATGAATATATTTGTATCTTTTTTGAATGTTGTGTAGCTTTTCAAAGTAACAAATTAATCATGCATAAATAAGCTCTTCTGGACTTTGATAGATAGTTTGATCAAATATGGTACAGGTCAATTGATGTACCATATGTAAAACATACTGAATTGTACAATGGGTTTGGTTCCCAACTGTAGCGGTTCAGCTAAATTTATAATGCAAAAAAGACTCATTTGAGTAGCTTGTCTTACGCTGTAGGACAAAACAGACTCAATTCAGTAGTTTGTCTTACGCTATAGGGCAAACAGACTCAATTCAGGAGTTCGTCTTCTGCTGTAGGGCCTCGATCGCTCTCCCATCAACTTACTGAGTTACTGAGGCCAGGCCAAGCCAGGAAACTATAGTGACTTGTGTGAGCCCAATGACCTCCCCTCAGAGTGTGGCACATGAATGTAATACATGTTTTAAATATATTTTGATATTCTGTGAGCACAATGACCAATCAGAGAGTATGGCACGTGTTTTTTTAACATAATTAATTTATTTTAATGTATTTTGTTATTTATTCTAAGGTAAGCTACCAACTTGCTTACCTTGAGGTGCATAAATGGCTCCTAAAGTATCTTCCAGATAGGAATTATATCTCTGAAATTTTTATTTTTGATCAAATATGAAAGGGTAATTAATTATTTTTTTGTTTTTATTATCTAATGGTATATATATAACCAAAAATTTAATTTTCTTATTTTATCAAACAGGTATAAAACAAGTGGACGGAGAGAGGGCTTTTGAGACAAGAAGTTATAAATGAGAAGATGGAATTGCATGTGAAATGGTGAGTGAAATTTTTATTACTTACCATTATTATTTTAAAATAAATTATTATTATAACTTTGAAGCTTCTTATCATATGAAGCAGGTATAAAAGAAATAGATTGGAAGCATTTCCACTCAAACCCAGATGCAGAGTGTTGTAACAAAAAAATTATATATGATAAGGTAAATGGAATTGTTTTGCAATTTCATACGGCATGTTTAATGGACTAATTTTAATTTGGTCTTAAAAAAAATTAATTGTTTATTATTTATTATTTTTAAATAAAATTATTATCAAAATTATAATTTTTTTAATGATATGCAGTGATTAAGAAGGTAGATGGAAAGAATAGGACCAAGAAGCGGAGTGCATTGGCAAAGGACCATGAATCTTTGTAATTGTAAATTGTATTATTATTTTTTATGTACTTACTCTAAAACAATACTTTAATACATAATTACATTTTTTTTGGAGAGGGGGTTGACCCTTCTCCCAACCTTCAAAGATAGCATGGCCAAAGCTATCTTGGAGGAGTCTCATTGTGTTGGATAGTCTTTTTTCCTTTTTTCTTTTTAAATCTTTTTTCCGAGAGTAATTTTAACATTTTATTTTAGGTTGTTTGGCAAACAATAATTTTATGATACAAGTGACTTAAAATATGATTTCTGATTTAACTATTTATTAATGATTTTTTTGTTATTGATTTATATAATTAATTAATTTAAAATTAATGATTTTTTGTTTTTGATTTATATAATTAATTAATTTATAATTAATGCTTTTATAAAAACATTTACATTACTTGCATTATTTTTTCACACCGTAGCTTTTTATTTTATACCAACCAAAATGACTATAAAAATTAACTCGTAAATTTACATTTGAAAATTAATATTTAAAATGAATTGGTTTTTTAGAAAAAAAAAAAAATTCCACATTACTCTCACATGATACATTATATACCAAGCACTTTCACATGAATACTTATATACCAAGCACAAATGGTTGATTAATAAAATTACATTTAAAATTTTGTTATTTAATAAAAACTAATATTTAAAATATATACAATTAAAACATTAAATTTTACCTATTTATTTGTGTTACTGTTGTGTTTTGTTGTGTTGTATTGTGTTGTGTTGTGTGATGTTGTGTTGTGTTGTGTTATGTGTTGTTTGTGTATATATAATTATACACATTAACATTGTGTATTTTAAATTTTAAAATTATTTAGATTTGATGTTTTAAAATATTTGTACAACAATGTTATGTTATTTGGTTATGAGTATCTAAAGATGAGTACTATGTGCTGTAGATGGTTTTCTTGTGGGCCTACAGCCCTTCATAATGATCTTGCATATACTAGTGGTATAGGTTTACAGGACTTTCTCAGTATCCATTCTCAAAATCACCTTATAAGGATAACTTAGAAATGTCAACATTTTCCCAGGACAACTATCATGGAAAATATCCAAAAGGAAATAGTGATTCATGTCACAGTATATCCTTGACAGTTAAATTGAAATATTTGAACAAGATTTCAAAGCTTGATAGTGAACACATTTTGGAAAAGATGGCTTTGCTCTTAGGCTGTCGGCTCAGAGCGGCCATCACATGTTACAGAATATTTTTTATTGGTGGATCTTTGGCTTCAAGGTCTATAACTACATTACAGTTTCTGGATGTCACTCATGTTCTATGCTTTTGTGCTAATCAATTTAGTCAATCAGAAGCACAATATCGAGACCTTTTTGAGTATAGAAAATTGAGATGTATAATGTTGATGATGCAAATATTAACTATATTTTTCAAGATGCATCTAATTTCATAGAGAAGGTTGAAAAAGGGGGGATTTGATTGTTGATTCCATATGGTAGTGGGTGAAAAATAGATTGATTTTCCTAGAGTTGATCGACATTTTCCACTTGGGAAATTTATTCCACGAAGAAAAAACAATTTTAATATTGCCTTGTTTTTCCTTATCATCCGACATATAGGAAGAGGCCCTTGTACACTGACTGAAGATGGTGAGCATGCTTGATCATTTGAATTCAAGGAACTATAGATCTCACATGTGTGATAGGTTTTAATATGATAACAAATTCTTAGTTTGTAATTATATCGGGCTTGGATTGTCAGTAAGTGGAATCATATTAGTGCTTGTAGATGGTTTTCTTGTGGGCCTGCAACCCTTCATATTGATCTTTAGTGGAAATCTCTATTTCAGGGGAGCCAATTTTGGGGTCTATAGCTACATTGGTTTTTAATTGGTAAAGACTGCATTCTGTTTAGCAAAGCATTTGTGACTGCTTGTGTCAATTTCATAGAGTTTGATCTGTATGGAAATAGACACATTTTGTATTGTCCAAACATCTTCATTCTATTGTTTTGAATACACTTCGTCAAACTGCTAACAGTTTTAAGGTGAACAAAAATCAAAGCCCTCCAGGTTGCTTAGTATGCCTAGCATAGTAGTTTTCTTTGTTTACATGTATTTCCATGATTTGACAGACATTTATGTTGCACTGGTTGTGAGTTGTTAATGGTTTTAGATATGGATTAGAATTAAATAGCTCTTCGAGGAAATGTAATGGTATGCTGGATTGCATTTGAAATATTTGTTTGCTGAGGCTTAGTTTGATGTTGAATTTGTGTATCTTTGGATCTCAAAATTTGGAACTATCTTATGTTAGGTTTGTATTATAAACAATGACTGGAAAACTTCATTCACCTCTTTTTTATGCATGTCATGACGTGGGTGTCATTTGGTATTGTGTTGTGATCCATGACTCATATAATGTGCTAACCAGGGGTTGCTTTAGCATGATAAATGTGTGGGTGACACATACAATGCTTGCTATTTTGTTTTGACTATTTTACTTGTCCTCTGGAAGGAACTTGTAAAAGAAGAATGGAGATGAAGATGGGAAGACCAGCTCTACAATTTAAACCAGAGAGCTAATGTTAGAGATGCAGGTCAAGCATCACCTTGGCGTGCCAGGATGCGCCAGCAGAACTATTCGACTTTCAATTGATCAATTTGCTAGCTTTTCTAGATGCACTTATCATATAGCAGACAAAGTGAAGAGAGGCTCTGTAACCAGGAGAAGCTGCATCAGCTTTAGACCTTTTCTGCTGTGGCCTGCCCTATTTATACTTACCCTGTTGCACTGTATGCTTGTAGATATGCAAGTTAATAACTGAGAGTACTTTGAAATTGGTTTCAAAGTACGAGTTTAGTGAATGTAATGTTCTAAAGCTTATTGTGTCCATTCTATTTAGAGATATCTGAGGCTAAGGATGTGTTGACGCTTTAGCTTTTAGGTGAAGGCTTATCATCCAAAGATCATATTGTATCTACACTTTCTTTGTATCATAAATATGCGGTTTCACTAAGATCAATAATTTTCATAGTGGAGCAATGCCAATGAATTTGGGACTTTATAACCTGAATTTTAGTAATTGCCTTTGCTGATTTGATATGTCAGGTCTTAGGCCATCCAAACCAACTTACAATTTTAGTTATAACTTTACAATTTTCCTTGGAATGTAAATGAATGGAATGTCAACTAAAGTAGGAGACTTACGGGACTGTACTAAAAGTTTCTTGGTTTCTTCCTTAAAGACTATATGTTATGTAATAATCACAAAGTGATAGAATGAGTTCAACCAGACTAGGAGGCTTGCACTGCATTGAACTTTTATGCCTGAAAATTGTTTTGTAATTTTTTTTGGAAGCATCATGAAATTGACATTGAAACAATGAGAAAACATTATCAAGAATGCAAAAATTCAGGGGCCATGAACTTGAAAGCTTGTGGGTGATTCCCATCAGTTTGTGTTGGAAACTCCATTTAAAAATGTTACCAAATTCTATTCCTGGGTCTTGAAGCTCCAAAGTTTTGTGCTGTAGTTTTTAAGGACATTTAATATCCTCATGGCTTATATTACTATTCCCTGAAGAAGGAATATTCCATAATAATCCTCTATGCACGTACGCATTCATTTGAAACTTTGATGTTCAATCATGTTTCCCTTGTAAAATGTTACCAAATACCAAATTCCATTCCTAGGTCTTGAAGCTCCCAAGTTCTGTGCTTTAGTTTTTAAGGACATTTAATATCCTCATGGCTTATATTACGATTCCCTGAAGAAGGAATCTTCCATAATAATCCTCTATGCGTGTACACATTCGTTTGAAACTTTGTTGTTCAATCATGTTTACCACACAAAGGTAGACCCTTTTTCCCAGTCTTATCGAAAGAGGTCACAATTTTGTCTGGACAACAAATTCCGAAATTTGCCTTTGGGAGTGTTTAAATTGTTTTTGAATGGCGGAAATGGATTTAGCATCCATCATGAATGCCTGGGTACCCAAAATACTGAAGCTTGACACTTTTTCAAAAAATTTAGCTAATTTTTTTCAAAATCATGTTGGAATTTTTATTATTATCATGATGACTCCAACAATTTTTCATGCATTTTCAATTATGGCACGATGACCATGATGTTGTTCACAATGTCGTATCATTTCTTTCACCTCTTCCATTACAATATAATAGTATTTTCTAATAACACCTTAAATAGGTAGCATATGGAAAAATTACATCTTGGAAGAGGTACAAAAACATGCTCACATAAACAAACATAACTACATGGGTAATGGATAACCTCTACATGACATTACTATTATTTACCAAATAGCCATATTCGAATACACATAACTAATCATTTCAAGTATAACTCTTTATCATCCACCCTAGCTTTCAACAATGTCCATTCACATGTTGCTATTTTTCCACACACTAATATTATTTACAAAATACCCATATTCAAAATACACATAACTAATACATTCAACTCTAACTCATTATCATCCACCCTTTCTTTCAACAATGTCCATTCACATGTCGTTATTCTTTCACAAACTATTATTATTTACAAAATATCCATTTTCAGAATACACATAACTAACTATTGCGATTGTAATTCATTATCATCCACCCTTGCTTTCAACAATGTCCATTCACATGTCCTTATTCTTCCTCACTCTATGTTATTCTTCCCCAGTGTATACATGTCCTTATTCTTCCCCACTCTATGCTATTCTTCACCACTCTATGCCTTACGGCGTCTCCTTTGGAACATAAGGTGCAAATGCTAGTTATAGTATAATGATTCAAAACTTATAATGTTAAAGGATATTTCAAATGGATAATCATAAATATTACATTTTAAATTGATTTAAGATAAATCTAATTTTGCTTCTCATCTCTTCAATATTGGATACTTATCATTTTTATGGTAAAATCAAGTACAAGGATAACCATATTTATAAATGATAAATAACCATATTTATAAATGATAAAGGATATTCTAAAGTGGTTGAATACGAACTTAGCTTTGGTCTCTATCTCATTAATAGTTAGTTTTGCTTTTAATTTCATTAATATTTAGGTGTTTGGTCTTTTGTTATCAAGCACATATGTACCCATACTTAAAGTATAGGAATTTCCATTTGAATTGGAAGGATCTTCAAAACCCTTAAGAATTGATGGTTACAAATTCTGCTAAAATTGGTCTCCATGATATAGGGATAGGCGAAAACTTGCTGACGGTAGCTAAGAAGTCTCTGTGATAAAGGGTTTGGGGAAAAATGTCTGGCGCTATCTAAATGGGTTCAAAGAGATGTTGTATGATGAAGTTATAATGTTTTAAACTTTTTAATAAATAGAGAAAAAGTTTGCATAGGTTCTACGTGGTAGTAGAAATGTTGACATGATAACATATGCAACAGTGTGATTGTATTAGTGATGATGTGGTAAATAGTGCCCTAATTAAGAGCAACACATGGCACAAGTGATGATGTGGCAGACAATGCTCCAATTAAGAGAAACATGTGGCACAATTGATGATGTGACAAGAGAAACTAACTCGACACGTTGATGTAGCATACAAATTTAGCAAACACACAAATTTCACAAAGTCGATGTGCAACATGGGGACCAATCAAAGGACAATACATGGTAGCCTCTGAATGGCGGAGAAGGTCCAACCAAAGAACTATGATGTGGCAAAAGCAACGGACTTGGCAGGTTAATATGGCATGCAGATTTGGCAAATACGCAAATTTGGCAAAGTGATTGTGCAACACATAAACCAATCAAAGGCCACCACATGGCAACCTTCGAATGGCAAAGAAGGTTCAACCAAATAGTTGGGAAAAGGGTGCAAAAGAATCAAACTATTAACCTCTGTAGTACAAATGAAATATTTTAACAACATATTAACAAATGCCAATTGAAGTTAAAAAGGGATGGAATATTTTTTTAAACAGATTCTATGAAGTTTATTAAAATTTTGTTAAAAAAAAAATATAAAACCTAATATTTTGAAAATTAAAAAATAATGTAATTTTTTTCCTAATTGGTTGAAGGCAATTTTTATGTAGTTTGAAATTAAATTATGAAATATATATATATATATATATATTATATATAATATATTATATATATATATATATATATAATATTATATATATATATATAATATATATATATATTATATATATAGATATATAGTATACGATGTATTTCGTCATAATTATTGTTATCTCAGTGTTTGCATAACAAAAAGCCATGTAGATAATTACCCATAATAATTTAAACAAATATTCACATAAAAAATGGTGAGCAACTATCCACATAACATTCTGTTATGCAATAACATTCATGACATTTTATTGTGCAATAACATTCATTATTAAAGTTTGTTTGAATATTTTTATGTCAATACATTTTGTTTTTTATTTTATTTTTATTTATTTAAAAATAAATTTCCAATCACAAATTATATAGAATTCTCACCCAACTATAAAGAAACAATATTTTAATATCAATTTGCTGCATAACATATAAATCGCTTAAAATAGATCACATATTTATTTAAAATTTAAAAACCAAATCTAACGAAAATTACATAGGGATTAAACGCACAACCTACACAAGAAATAACTAGCCTGCCATAAGGCATTTAATGCCTTATGGTGGCTGGTTTACATACATACGCCGAACAACTGAATCTGCTACGAACTATAGGCGTTTGACAATCCATGGAATGCGAGCAGGGGTTAAATTTGACGCCCGTATGCCCGTATTTCGCATTTTTACCCATAAAATATGTTTTAATCTAAAACCTCCATGTCATGCTCAACTTGCCATTCATTTTTGAAAACGTCATATTGACGGGCATGTTAAAAAATTAAAAGTTTAAAAAAGAAAATTTATAATTTTTTTTATATATATTTAATATGGTGTGAACAGTGTAACGTTATAAATTTATAATCTCCACAAGCTCCAAA
>APFE030501357.1:0-12149 GCA_000404065.3 Pinus taeda | reverse complement strand
GGGGCTGTCTTCTACTGCAACTGACTTTCCTTTTTCTTTACTCAACTGGCTTCTTGTTCTGATCCTGGTTTCTTGCGCGACTTCCCTTGGCTTAGATGCGACTTTCTGATATTTCATCTTCTCCTTGGATGGTTTGGGTGTCTCTTTAATGACTATGGGTTTCTCTGATTGCTTTGATTTATGCTTTGGTTTCTTTCGGTCTTTAGCCTGCTTCTTAGGCTCAGCCAATGTAGGTTCTTCAACCATTGTTGCCAATGTAGGTTCTTCAACCATTGTAGACTCTTGAGTCTTTTCTTCTTTTTCTCTGTCTGGTAATGGGGTAAGACCGGTTTTGCTTTGGAAACCCGACATGAAAATAAAGAGTCCCAATCCCTCCCGATTTTATGCAGGCTATCTAACACCAGTAGCTTAATTAAACCATGATGGAAGAGAGATGTCTCATAATTATCCCTTTTGAATTGGACTTTGTCGCACATTTTACCTAGACTCCTAAATAAATAGAAAGGAATATCTATGGACGCCTTCCCTGTGAAATGTAGCAGAAGTTTGAAATGGTAAGAGTAGACTTTAGTGTACCTTCCCTTGCATGTGAGGTATTTCTGAATGGCTGTGAGGAGCAGAGCATAATGCTCTTTAATATAATGCCTGGGTATTGCCTTAGTAAGGTCCTCGTTAGCATATTGGTCTTTCAGAAACTCCTTACATGGAGTTGTATCAAACTTATAATTCTTAAACCATTCCTGACCACTCCTTGGAATTTCAGTGACGGCGGAAATAGCTTGCGGAGATACAGGGAACTCTAATAATGCAACTTTAGAATTCAAACCGCTGAAATTTAGAGCAAAAGCTTTGGTTACCTCTGTATGTCCGCCCTTCAATTTTTCACAGAACCTCCAACAACCCGCCTGTTTGAAAGCTCGTGCAACACCTTCATCTTTAAGTGTGAGATCAAGTCCTTCTGGCTCAGTTCTCAGACATCTCCCGGATCTATGCTCTCTTTTCTCCATCTTGCTCAGTAAATTCTTGCACAGAGAACTTAATTAGCAACTCCAATTTACTCAACAGCTTTGGCTTCGGAATGCAGGCTCGCTTGCAGTAGTCTCTTTTTAAATGAGAATTCGGGCGGCTTCCTTGTGTTTTTTCAAACACTCACCATAGAACGGGCACGTTAATGCATCATGAATAAACATAATTGCACTACCATACCTCATAAGATTGATTGAAATAATTGACATGTGTGTGATCCTATCTCTGATGGCGGGATGAATCCTATCATGATCTGGAGAGGACGTCGACTGACACATATGAACGGTTTTTGATGACTCACCTCCCGAGATTTGACATTTCAAGGCAATATGCTGCAGAACAAACCCGAATCCCCAATTTCGTAGTGCAGGCAATTATGAAATAACATACCGCGCTACGAAATGGCTGCTCAATGATATGTTGCGGAAAGGTGGAAAATGATTGCGCAGCTAAACTGGCCAATCATATTACGCTGCGAAACTATGCAAAATCAGAATGATGCAATCAAGACTAGATATGCTATGAGAGATGGAATCTAACGGTTTTTTACAAGGACTTACATCAATACCTTTGGAAAAAACTGATTTCAAAGTGACACACCTAAAAACCTATTGACTTGAACCAAAAAAAAAATTATATGGATCTTTGGACATAGGTGAACTGTAGTTTTAAGTGATAACATACGCTATGAAGGTGAGAGCTCTGATTTTAAGGCTGCTGGCTGCTGTTTCTGAAGCTCTAGGGCTCAATTCTAGTTACTTGGACAGAATCTTCGGAAAACACACCCAACTCATTGATATAATGTACTATCCTCCATGCTCGAAACCGGATATTACTCTTGGCACACCACGCCATTCAGATGTGCGTGGCATCACTGTTTTAATGCAAGACGAGGTCGAGGTCAGCGGTCTACAAGTACTCAGAAATGGAAAGTGGGTTGCTGTAGAACCCATACCGAACGCTTTCGTTGTTAATATGGGAGATCAACTGCAGGTATTTAACAAGAGCAAGAGCAAATCCAATACTTTATTTCCTCCTGAAAATTTGACAATGTTATTGTTAATGCTAATGCTAATGCTAATAATTTATCAGGTTGTGAGCAATGGGAATTTGACAATGTTATTATTAATGTTAATAATTTGTGAGGTTGTGAGCAATGGTAGATTGAGAAGTGTGGAACATCGAGCAGTAACGAATGCATTTGCTACACGTATATCAATTCCTACGTTTTATGGCCCCTCGGAGGATGCCTTCATTGCCCCTACAGCGTCCTTGGTTGATGAACAGCATCTGGTTCGGTACAAAGGATATAAGTTTGGAGAATTCATGAGAATTTTCTGGAGCCAGGAATTAAAGAATAAGACAGTGTTGGACCATTTCAAAATCGAATATACAGAGAACAACGGTGAATGAAATTTTTTGTTGAATTTGATTTAAGGGAGCCATTATCAACATTATCACTATCACTCGACCATCCAATAACCCCGTTGCCCTCTGGACGAATAAAAGATGATTACATAGTTTTAGCTATTGAACATAATTTTATTTTCAATTCCAATCTTCGCACATTTAAACCTACTCTCAACCATCAAAAAATCACTGGTCTAGCCTAAATTACAACACAAAACAGCACCGACCAATCTATCGTTAGGCAACTAATTGGCCAATTGTGTGTACGAGAGCATTGACATGCTTTGACATGTGCCTTATGTGAACGTATTTAGTGCTCAAATAGCAGAACGAGCGCAATGTTACAAAAGTATCGATTCAAAATGGAACATGCAGAAACCCATTATACAACATTAATGACAAGTATGGAAGTCGCAGAACAAACACTATGATACACAGACCTGACATAAAAACCCAACCCCCTTATGCAGGGGACCATTACAGAATAGGTTAACCAAAAAAAAGTGTCTATGTGACATCAGAAACCAAAACTATTTCGTGAAACATGTCATTTTTAAAAACACTTACGGAAGAAACCATAACGATGAGATAGTAAAACCGTATAGTGCATATTCAGATTGCAATTAAAGAGATCAACAGAGAGCTCATCGAGAGCAACAAAGATCCAGATCAAAAAGCTGACTAGTTTACAGAACATCAAATACCAAGCCCAGGGACAGTTACCAGCATATAGATCTACCAACAATAGGATTATTACATTGTCTTTGAAGAAATACAAAGAAGCAAATAAACAAAAATAAAATCCACCGAAACCCCTCAAAAACCCTAACAAAACCACTGATATAGCCTAAAATTCCGAACTTTGTACATTATGGGGATGGCCCAGACCTTGTAAGGATTCTCATTTTCCACTCTGACTTGTCTTCCAAAGCCTGCAACTCTTGTGAAATCTTCACTGCTTGCGCTAACTTGTGCACTGCTACAGCCATGCATAGCACATTCAGAAAATAAAAAATGATGCCAATTGGCTCTTGCCGTGAATTTGAACAACATAACCAAAATTTATAATTCTTGTTTTAAATTCTTTTGCTATTTATTAAACGTAATTCATCCTCTCTTTCGATTCTGAAAATTAAAAGAAAGAGAGTAAAAAATAGTAGTAAAACTGTATAGTGTATATTGAAAAACTTTAACATGAGGATGTCTTTTCAATTCATTTGCAGAGATCTACACGCACGCACTTAAATGTTCACTCTTCTTTTGCCCATCATCCAATATCCTATTTCTGGTGTGCGAATCGAAGCTTAGTTTTGCACAGCAATAGGTAGGTGTCACTGCCAATTTTACAGCACTCGAGAAAGAAATATGTCGTCTACAATGGAAGATGTCCTGACCCAGGATGTGAATGTTGTCGAAAAGCTGCTGTCCAATGGAATAAATCATCTTCAAGTTCAAGATAAATATATCCTGCCTCCCAGTGAACGCCACCACCTGTCTGAGGTGTCTTACTCTGAGAGCATTCCGGTGGTGGATCTCCAGGACCTGGATGGCCCTAACAGAACAAGGGTAGTTGAATAAATCCGCCATGCATACGAGGAAGATGGATTTTTCCACATACATCATACTTCGATCCCCCTTCTCTTGCTAGCGCTTTTCTTTTAATATCTCTGGATTATCCTCTACGCACACCAAAAAGGGCCCATGTTACAAATTAAGCTTGCCATAGATATTCTAGAATATTTCTTATCAGTTCCTATTTATTAAATGTAATTCATCCTCTCTTTCTATTTTGAAAATTAAAAGAAAGAGAGTAAAAAATAGTAGTAAAACTGTATAGTGTATATTGAAAACTTTAACATGGGGATGTCTTTTCAATTCATTTGCAGAGATCTACACGCACGCACTTAAATGTTCACTCTTCTTTTGCCCATCATCTGATATCCTATTTCTGGTGTGCGAATCGAAGCTTAGTTTTGCACAGCAATAGGTAGGTGCCACTCCCAATTTTACAGCACTCGAGAAAGAAATATGTCGTCTACAATGGAAGATGTCCTGACCCAGGATGTGAATGCTGTCAAACAGCTACTGTCCAATGGAATAAATCATCTTCAAGTTCAAGACAAATATATCCTGCCTCCCAGTGAACGCCCCCACCTGTCTGAGGTGTCTTATTTTGAGAGCATTCCGGTGGTGGATCTCCAGGACCTGGATGGCCCTAACAGAACAAGGGTAGTTGAAGAAATCCACCATGCGTGCGAGGAAGATGGATTTTTCCAGGTACATCATACTTTGATCCCCTTCTCTTGCCAGCGCTTTTCTTTTAATATCTATGGATTATCCTCTACGCGCACGAAAAAGGCCCTGTTACAAATTAATCTTGCCATGGATATTCTAGAATATTTCTTATCAGTTTTCTATTCTTGAAGTTTTTGAGGCTATTACTTTTAGAGTTGTAGGATTATTTAATCTATATTTTTAATGTCAGTCTGACGTGTTAATAATATCTAGTGACTGGTTCAAGTTTCATATCTGAGGGTATGAACTATTCTTTTTTATGGCCACATATCTTCTGGTTGATCTAAGTGAGTGCAGATATTGAAACATGGCGTACCAGAAGGAACCATGAAAAGCATGATGGAAATTGCCAAAGAATTCTTCGAAATGCCCGTATAAGACCAAGCATGCCAGATTCAATAGAGGGTAAATAAAAGAAGTCCAATCTCTGGAGGAACGATATTGCAACAACAAGAAGTACTTATCTTGCATATGCTTTTATATAGAGAGATCGCAGGCAACTACGCTATGAAGGTGAGAGCTCTGATTTTAAGGCTGTTGGCTGCCATTTCTGAAGCTCTAGGGCTCGATTCGAGTTACTTGGACAGAATCTTCGGAAAACACACCCAATCCATGGATATAATGTACTATCCTCCATGTTTGAAACCAGATATTACTCTTGGCACACCACGCCATTCAGATGCGCGTGGCATCACTGTTTTAATGCAAGGCGAGGTCAGTGGTCTGCAAGTACTCAGAAATGGAAAGTGAGTTGTTGTAGAACCCATACCCAACGCTTTCGTTGTTAATATGGGAGATCAACTGCAGGTATTTAACAAGAGCAAGAGCAGATCCAATACTTTATTTCCTCCTGAAATTTGACAATGTTTTTGTTAATGCTAATGCTAATGCTAATAATTTATCAGGTTGTGAGCAATGGGAATTTGACAATGTTATTATTAATGCTAATAATTTGTCAGGTTGTGAGCAATGGTAGATTCAGAAGTGTGGAACATCGAGCAGTAACGAATGCATCTGCTGCACGTATATCATTTCCTACGTTTTATGGCCCCTCGGAGGATTCCTTCATTGCCCCTGCAGCGTCCCTGGTTGATGAACAGCATCCGGCTCGGTACAAAGGATATAAGTTTGGAGAATTTATGAGAATTTTCTGGAGCCAGGAATTAAAGAATAAGACAGTGTTGGACCATTTCAAAATCGAATATACAGAGAACAACAGTGAATGAAATTTGTTGTTGAATTTGATTTAAGGGAGCCATTATCAACATTATCACTATCACTGGACCATCCAATAACCCCGTTGCCCTCTGGATGAATAAAAGACAATTACATAGTTTTAACTATTGAACATATTTTATTTTCAATTCTAATCTTTGCACATTTAAGCCTACTCTCAACCATCAAAAAACCATTGATCTAGCCTAAATTAGAACACAAAAAAACACTGAGCTATCTACCGCTAGGCAACTAATTGGCCAATTGTGTGTACGAGAGCATTGACATGCTTTGACATGTGCCTTATGTGAAGGCATTTAGTGCTCAAACAGTAGAACCAGCCCAATGTTACAAAAGTATCGATTCGAAACAGAACATGCAGAAACCCATTACACAACATTAATGACAAGTATGGCAGTCGCAGAACAAACCCTACGATACAGAGACCTAACATAAAAACCCAACCCCCTTATGTAGGGGACCATTACAGAATAGTTGAACCAAAAGAAAGTGTCTATGTGACATCAGAAACCAAAACTATTTCGTGAAACGTGTCATTTTTAAAAACACTTGCGGAAGAAACCATAACGATGAGATAGTAAAACCGTATAGTGCATATTCAGATTGAAATTATAGAGATCAACAGAAAGCTCATCGAGAGCAACAGGGATCCAGATCAAAAAGCAGACAAGTTTACAGAACATCAAATACCATGCCCAGGGACAGTTACCAGCATATAGCTCTACCATCAACAGGATTATTACATGGTGTTTGAAGAAATCCAAAGAAGCAAATAAACAAAAATAAAATCCATCAAAACCCCTCAAAAACCCTAACAAAACCACTAATATAGCCTAAAATTCCGAACTTTGTACATTATGGGGATGGCCAGACCTTGTAAGGATTCTCATTTTCCACTCTGATTGTCTTCCAAAGCCTGCAACTCTTGTGAAATCTTCACTGCTGCTAACTTGTGCACCGCTACAGCCATGTGTAGCACATTCAGAAAATTGAAAACGATGCCAATTGGCTCTTGCCGTGAATTTGAACGACATAATCAGAACTTATAATTCTTCTTTTAAATTATTTTTCTATTTATTAAACGCAATTCATCCTCTCTTTCAATTCTGAAAAATTAAAAGAAAGAGAGTAAAAAATAGTAGTAAAATTGTATAGTGTATATTGAAAACTTTAACATGGGGATGTCTTTCAATTCATTTGCAGAGATCTGCACGCATGCACTTAAATGTTCACTCTTCTTTTGGCCATCATCTGATATCCTATTTCTGGTGTGGGAATCGAAGCTTAGTTTTTCACTGCAATAGGTAGGTGCCACTGCCAATTTTACAGCACTCGAGAAAGAAATATGTCGTCTACAATGGAAGATGTCCTGACCCAGGATGTGAATGCTGTCGAAAAGCTGTTGTCCAATGGAATAAATCATCTTCAAGTTCAAGATAAATATATCCTGCCTCCCAGTGAATGCCCCCACCTGTCTGAGGTGTCTTACTCTGAGAGCATTCCGGTGGTGGATCTCCAGGACCTGGATGGCCCCAACAGAACAAGGGTAGTTGAAGAAATCCGCCATGCGTGGAAGATGGCTTTTTCCAGGTACATCATACTTTAATCCCCCTTCTCTTGCCAGTGCTTTTCTTTTAATATCTCTGGATTATCCTCTATGCACACCAAAAAGGCCCTATGTTACAAATTAAGCTTGCCATGGATATTCTAGAATATTTCTTATCAGTTTTCTATTCCTGAAGTTTTTGAGGCTATTACTTTCAGAATTGTAGGATTATTTAATCTATATTTTTAATGTCAGTCTGATGTGTTAATAAGATCTAGTGACTGGTTCAAGTTTCATATATGAGGGTATGTACTATTCTTTTTTATGGCCACATATCTTCTGGTTGATCTAAGTGAGTGCAGATAGTGAAACATGGCGTACCCGAAGGAACCATGAAAAGCATGATGGAAATTTCCAAAGAATTCTTCGAAATGCCCGTGGAAGACCGAGCATGCCAGATTCAATAGAGGGTAACTAAAAGAAGTCCAAACTCTAGAGGAACGATATTGCAACACCAACAAGTACTTATCTTGGATATGCTTTTATACAGAGAGATCGCAGGAAACTACGCTATGAAGGTGATAGCGCTGATTTTAAGGCTGCTGGCTGCCGTTTTTGAAGCTCTAGGGCTCGATTCCAGTTACTTGGATAGAATCTTTGGAAAACACACCCAACTCATGGATATAATTTACTATCCTCCATGCCTGAAACCAGATATTACTATTGGCACACCACGCCATTCAGATGCACGTGGCATCACTGTTTTAATGCAAGGCGAGGTCAGTGGTCTGCAAGTACTATTAATGCAAGGTGAGGTTAGTGGTCTGCAAGTACTCAGAAATGGAAAGCGGGTTGCTGTAGAACCCATACCCAATGCTTTTGTTGTTAATATGGGAGATCAATTGTAGGTATTTAACAAGAGCAAGAGCAGATCCAATACTTTATTTCCTCCTGAAATTTGACAATGTTATTGTTAATGCTAATGCTAATAATTTATCAAGTTGTGAGCAATGGGAATTTGACAATGTTATTATTAATGCTAATAATTTGTCAGGTTGTGAGCAATGGTAGATTTAGAAGTGTGGAACACCGAGCAATAACGAATGCATCTGCTACACTTATATCAATTCCTACGTTTTATGGCCCCTCGGAGGATGCCTTCATTGCCCCTGCAGCATCCCTGGTTGATGAATAGCATCCAGCTTGGTACAAAGGATATAAGTTTGGAGAATTCATGAGAATTTTCTGGAGCCAGGAATTAAAGAATAAGACAATGTTGGACCATTTCAAAATCGAATATGCAGAGAACAACGGTGAATGAAATTTGTTGTTGAATTTGATTTAAGGGAGCATTATCAACATTATCACTATCACTGGACCATCCAATAACCCCGTTGCCCTCTGGATGAATAAAAGATGATTACATAGTTTTAACTATTGAACATAATTTTATTTTCAATTCCAATCTTTGCACATTTAAACTTACTCTCAACTATCAAAAAACCACTGGTCTAGCCTAAATTAGAACACAAACAGCACCGACCTATCTACCATTAGGTAACTAATTGGCCAATTGCTTGTACGAGAGCATTGACATGTGCCGAGTCAGTTTACGATTAAGTAGGAGGAGTCGGTGGTGATCTAACGCCCAATATTGTTTTAATCGTCTAACATTTCATCGAACGTTGCAAAACTGTACACGGTGGTAGTTAGGTGAGTTGGTTTCAAAGGGAAACGACGTAACTAGCATAGATCCATAAAATTTTGTCATATAAATATAAGATTGACCCATATCTATTTCTCAAAACAATTTAAAAACAAAAGAAATTAATTATGGTTTTTATTCAAAATATGTTTGTAAAGTAAATATAAAGACAATATTCTATATTTAAGTTTGTCATATGAATATGAGATTGACCCATGCCTATTTCTCTAAATAATCTAAAAACAAGAGAAATTAATTATGTTTTTAATTCAAAATATGTAAAATAAATGTAAAGACGAGAAATTAATTAGGATTTTTATTCAAAATATCTTAAGTAATAATTAAAATATATAGTTATAACATTTAAATTTTCTAATAGATAGATAGAATAAATACCAAATTTGATTAGAGAAATAGAAGTAATGCACTGTTGGCTGCCATGGCTTAAGTCCAAACTTTTCACCAAATAAATAAAATCATACCAGTTTGAGTTAAAAAATATTAAATTTAATAAATTAAATATAACTATAATTATATATTTTCAATAAAAGTACACCATCATACATGATCTTTTTAGAAATTGTGAAAATCTTTCTCTCAATTATGAATAGATAGCTATTCCCATATGTACTGCAAACCCTACAATTCTCTATTCTGTCTCTCAATTGTGAATAGATAACTATTCCAATATGTACTACAAATCCTACAATTCTCGGTTGTTTGACGATCAAACCTACCACTCTACGGTTAACACCTTACTGTTTTCAATATTAAATCCAATAAATTAACCATAACTATAGTTATATATTTTCAATAAAAATACACAATCATACACATGATCTCTCTCTATAAATTGTGAATAGATAACTATTCCAGTATGTAGTACGAACCCTACAATTCTCCGTTGTTTGACAACCAAACCTACCAATAAGGAAAATGTATAAGAAAAATGGATTATGCAGAGAATATGAGAAAAAACGAGAAATTCTTGAACCCGCAAATTTTGAACTTACGGATCGCCGCAGTTTCGAATGCTGCCTAGGGTTCTATTGCCGGGAGTCGAAAGCCACAGAGAAATTGCACGGATTCGAACTTGCATGTTCAGAATATGCAATCCACTGGGAGCTTGCGTAACGGTTCGTCCAGGAGTTTGCAGGCACGCTGGACCACGGCAAAGAAATCAAAATTAAAGAGATGGATCTCTAATGGAAACATAGGTAAAATAAAAATACAAAGTACTGAAAGAATGGGAGCCCTCCATACATGTGACGCCTTCAACATGACATTCTAAGATTAAAAAACAGAGGGCTGTGAATAGTAAAAATGAAGGTTCCACCAGTGCAAAACTCCGTTGAAAACACTATATATTTTGTTTTTTTTTCTCAGAAGAAATAATCCGATTCTCTGCAATCAGCTCCCGCTGCTTCAAGTTCCCATTCGTTCAGCAGTAATACTTGAGTATTCCAATGATCTTTCTGATCCCAATTACCACTAAGATCACAATGTGCTCTCAATTGGTAAAAATAAAAATTACAACCAGCAAAAAAAATACATGGAGATTCAGAGAAGGCAAAGAATAACATGATCCAACAAAAGGGAATATCAGTTTCTGAATTCAGAATGAGCATACCTTGTTGAACAGAATAGAAGCTCCAAAGCCACAAAAGAGGACATACTGCCACTGCGTTGGACTAAAGGGAGGACATACTGCTGTTCTGACCACATGCTTGTTTGACAACCAAACCTACCAATAAGGAAAATGTATAAGCAAAATGGATTATGCAGAGAATATGAGAAAAAACGAGAAATTCGTTAACTCGCAAATTTTGAACTTACGGATCACCGCAGTTTCGAATGCTACCTAGGGTTCTATTGCCGGGAGTCGGAAGTCACAGAGAAATTGCACGGATTCAAACTTGCATGTTCAGAATATGCAATCCACTGGGAGCTTGCGTAACGGTCCATCCACGAGTTTGCAGGCACGCTGGACCACGGAACAGAAATCAAAATTAAAGAGAGGGATCTCTAATGGAAACATAGGTAAAATAAAAATACAAAGTACTGAAAGAATGGGAGCCATCCATACCTGTGACGCCTTCAACATGACATTCTAAGATTAAAAAACAGAGGGATGTGAATAGTAAAAACGAAGGTTCCACCAGTGCAAAACTCCGTTGAATATATTTTGTGTTTTTTTCTCAGAAGAAATAATTCGATTCTCTGCAATTAGCTCCCGCTGCTTCAAGTTCCCATTCTTTCAGCGGTAATACTTGAGTATTCCAATGATCTTTTTGATCCCAATTACCCCTAAGATCACAATGTGCTCTCAATTGGTAAAAATAAAAATTACAACCAGCAAAACAAATCCATGGAGATTCAGAGAAGGCAAAGAATAACATGATCCAACAAAAGGGAATATCAGTTTCTGAATTCAGAATGAGCATACCTTGTTGAACAAAACAGAAGCTCCAAAGCCACAAAAGAGGACATACTGCCACTGCGCTGGACTGAAATAGATAGAATAAAAACCAATCTTGAATCACTGCAATAATTTAACTTTCATCACGCTAATTCTTACAGACCATAGCTCGACGGAAAACCCTCCCAACAATGGATGCCTTTCCAACAAAAACCAATCTTGAATCATTGCAATATTCGAGTGTTTGCTTGGAAGGTTAAACTAGAGCTGATTATTAATGCAATTTGATCGAGGGTGCTTCATACAACCATGGATATCACAGAGCCTTACCAGAGTCATCCATCGCCAATTCTTCAACACCATTAATGGATTGATCTTCTGATACATCATTAACGGACTGGTCTTCTGCCTCATTCTGCTGCTTCGGCACGTTAGGAGGCCGCATTTTAGAATCGCAAAACGGATCCTTAGTGCTTCAGCTCAAAATCCTCAAAATCATAATTTCCATTACG
>APFE030501355.1:1821-11959 GCA_000404065.3 Pinus taeda | reverse complement strand
TATTGTATTCTAATAAACAGAAAAACATCTAAATTTATGCTAACCCGGGGTGTGATCTTTCTTCTATGCGATCTAAAAATATTTCAAATGATAACTGGTAATAAAGATCATTCAGCTATTATAAGAAAAGAATTCAATAAAGATGAACTACTTCGTATAAAAAGTTAGATGAAACAGTTGTGAAAACCTATCGCATAAATGAGCTATTCATACACTAAGCATAAATAAATAGTTATCACCATACAAAAGTGCCAAATGATAACTCAAGCATCCACATTGTAATATATAAACAACTGAAAACTGAACATCACTTTAACGCATAAGCAGAAATGGTTAAGAGATAAAAGTACCATTTATAACTAGTCCTACTCATGAGCTTCAAGCGACAATTGATTTATCTCTCCTTGATTTAACATCCACTAAGAATACAGAAGTGCAACATCAGTAGCAGATATCAAATGCAAATATCAATAAACCCTGTTCCATTCATTCATCAAAACCTCGTCGGAGGGTGCAAAAGTGCATGTTTTGAGGACAAATTTTTGATAAATTTCTGGACCCTTCTCTAAATGCATGAGAAGGGTTTAAATACTATTAACTAAATAACTTATTTACAGAAATTCAGGATTCAGTTTGAATGACCATCCTTTTTCTAAGTAAAACTATTTCTAAAATTAAATCTAATATCTAACTATTTCTGTATTTGCTCCTTAACGTCGCAAGCATTCAGTATTTTCCTGGGTAGAGTCAGCTGACTTTCTTCCGCCTTTGGTTGAGTTAAGCAAACAGAATTGGAAAGATCTGGCACTATCTTCTCAGCAAAATCGATAATATACTTGAGAGTCATCCAATGGCTATGTGGCTTTACCATGTATGCCTGGTAATAATCCCATTTCAACTTGATTAACCCTTGGATTGCTTCTGCTTTTTCTTTAGATTTTTGTTTCCAGTTTGTTTCTATCATTGCTTTCTTGCAATTTTCGGGGCTTGCAGATGACTGAGTAATTAGAAGCCTTCCTTTTCGAGTGCATTGGAAGCTACCTCTGTTTCTTGATCCGGGCTTCCCTGATGCGTTATCGCCTTTTGCGCCTTTTTCTCTTATCGGGTATAAAGCTCAAAATTTGTAAAAATAGTGATTCCGTGAGCTCTTGACCCTGAGCATTAAACTGTCTGTTTCTGGTATCAGCATCATTCAGTACCCATTCAACCATGGTTGTATACGAGAGATCTATGATGGATGCCTCAGAAGAGTTCTGCGGCTCTTTCTCTTCCTTAAGTAGATTAGGTGTGCCTTCCCTTATGGACATTGGAGTACTGCCTTTCCTCTTCATAGTTTCCTGTGACTGCCTTGTATAACGCTTTGTCCTTCGTTCCTGCAATTTACAAATGAGGTGGAAGTAATGATAAAAATAATGACAAGACAACTTTAAATGCCGAAGATATGCAAAACACGCCACCTTATGTGAACTAGTTCTTCGAAAAACACAGCACCATACTTCATTAACAATTGGCAACAACTCATTAATTCGCATTAAAGTGCATGACTAGTTCTTGGCCTAAAAAAAGTTTTCTCGAATAATGAGCCACAACCAACTATGATGGAGAGGTCTTGCGATTTTCTTTGCGATCTCGCAGATCGCTGCATCGGATTACCGCAATCTCATCGTATTGTTCTATCACAATTTTGCTTGGTCACAATATCGCAATATCGCAAGATCGCAGATCGCAGATCGCTAAATAGTTATAATCATTATGTGTAATTTATGCCATTTTTGCGATGTGCGATATGTGATATCGTATATTGGTGATATTAAGGTTTTTCAATGTGAGTGCTCAATAATGCATGCGATGCAATGGAGTTTCGCGTCGCAATCTTGTGTTTTTTATCATTTTGGCTCATTAGAAGGTACCCTATCATTCTTTGCGCGATGTGATATCTCTTAAGGAGTGAATTTACTTTCTTCATCATGAAACTTAAGCGTTTTAGATTCTTCAAAGGTATTTTCCTAAGTCCATGATGATGTAAGTTTTATCTAAAAGGAAATATAAGCACTAATTGATTTTTTTTAATTTTTGACTAAGGGTCCCCACTTATTTAGTATTAGCAATAACACTTCATAAGGAGGGGGGTTGTTGGTGGCCACAACAGGTATGAGGTGTGGGGTTTGAGAATTTGGGAAAGGGAATATAGGAGAAGGAATTGATGAACTTAGGGAGATAGGGGAACTTAGGGAATGATGAAATCAAAAGAAAAATGAGATGAGGGAGTGAACTTGGTGACAAAACAGCAATTTGAAATCCTAGCAGCAAGTTTATTTGAGGTATTTTAAAAGGTAGGGTTTGATATTTTTGTTTTAACCATTACCATCCATCAACCACCACACCCTAGCACAAACTTGGATGAAACACACAAATGGAGGCTCTAACTACTTGTGGAATGAAGAATTTACAATTTGGAGGAAGATTTCAATGAATTTTAGGCTTTTTAGCCCAATGCGTCGCGCCAGTGTATTTTTTGCACTGTGGAGGGCAGCCCAATGTGTCGCGCCTTCCTAGTGTACCATGCCCTTTTGTAGGAGCCTTTTGAAGGCCTTCTCGGTGTCCAAATTGGGTGTAGGATAGTGCGTGGGAAAGGTAATTGAGTCTAATTTCCCACCCAACTATAATTTTTCAATTTGGAGTTAATTGGCCTTGCCAAAAATCAAATCTCCTAAGACGGGTCAAAATGTGCCAAATGAGGCTGCCTCAAGGCAGAGTGCTTTTGCAGTCAACTTTTGAAGGTGTTCCTCAACTCCAAATTGAGCTCATGATAGCTACCTGGAAATATATTTGTGTCTAGTTATCATTTTATGCATCAAGAAGGTCATTTGGCCAACCAAGCTAGGAGAAAACTTGATTTTCCAAAGTCACTTCAGAGGTGCATCAATTCTCCCAAGGCAATTGATTTTTGACATTTCTATAAAACCATGACACATGTGTAAAAAGTGAAAGAGGATTTTCTTCCTTGGCCTGTTTTGGACAAAAACCTCTCTCAGGTTTTCAAAATTCATCTTTTATTGCTCAGAAACATCATTTGAGTAAAACCTACCCCGATGTGTGGAACAAAGGATTTGTCGAAATGAAGCGAAATGAAGGGGATAAGGGGCTTCTAAATTCTTGAGAAAACGTTTGGAAGTGGGGAGGGATGTTAGGAAGTAGGGGAAAGTGTAATCTCAGAAATTGAGTGAGAGGAAGGGATCCAAAAGGGCTAAACACAGGCCCAACCTAGAAAATTGCCAAGTTGTAGCAAGAAACTAGGGTTTGTGTGAAAATGAGGAATTTGGGGGATTTTAGTCATGGGAAGTGTTTAATAAGGTACATTATGGATAGGGAAAGGTGTATGAACATTAGGATACAAGTTTTGCCAATGATTTGACCATATAAGAGAAATTAGCTTCAAACCCCTAGGAGAGAGAAATGAACCTTACCTAAGCGCAACTGAAGCGTGAACAAGGTATAAAATGACCTAGTGGAACTTGACATGATGATGACAGCCCTCTAAATCATGGTACACTCAGCTAAATGGTGACATGGACTGACACTTGGGCAACTTTGACAGGAGTAAAAGCAAACCCTAGACCTAATGCCTAGTGACCAAATTTTGCTTGAAGACTCATTGAAATGACAAAATTTGACCTTAACACCTTGAAATCACTTTGTAAAAGCATGTTTGATCACTGGAGGAAGGCTGCAAAGGCTGACACTAACATTGGCTCCAATGGGGATGGTAGCTCCTTGGAGGTGCCAAGAACTACAGATCTCTGGGAAAGCAGGCAATGCCTTCGTCCATTAGGCAATGGAGTCAAAAACTCAAGCTGAAATGCATGACTAAAAACTGACGACTTGACAACACAACTTGACTCTCACTCAACTCAAAACTGACTCGATACTTAAACACAACCGACAAACTCGAAAATATGCTCAAGATGGATCTTATTCATCAACACCTACTCTAACTATTCTGTTTCACTGCTAGATCAAGTGAAATGAAACAGCCAATGCAACCATGTAAGCATCATGACTGATATTTGATTTCTTCCCAAATGCTTTTGTATGAACAATAAGAGAGAAATGTTGAAAGGTAACTCCCTTGAAAACTTGGGATCAAGTTGACTGTTGATAAACTTGCAAAGCATGATTTCACTGGATGACTTCAAGAATACTGCGAAAGTATCTTCATAAACATAGCTAGATATTAAGACTTTCCTCACATCTATGCTGTCTTTCTTTGGTGATAGCAGCAGGCTGTCAAAAGGATTATTATGACTACAAACTTTGATCTAAGCTTTGTAATGAAAAATCTGTTAAGTAAGACAATGAATGTGACCTTTGAATCAAATTATTATCAACATTCTCTTCTGTCACATGGTTAGCCAATGGGGAAGAACTTTTACAACAAACATCATCCAACACACGAGCAATAGGATCATCAAAAATTTGTAAAGCCCGTTGCATTGTATCCATGAAAACTGTATGACATCCTACTAGCTATTCATCTTTTTCTTTAGAGATATTACGAAGATTCTGCTTTATATCTTTTATTCTGCTTTATAGACTAAATTGCCAAGAACTAATTATGCTTTATAAACTATGTTAGAGCGTAGATTTGCCTCAGGCAGGAAAGGCAAGATTCTAGGTCCACATCAAACCACGCTCATCCTCGTAGCTAAACCTACGAGGACAAGAGAGGGCTCTCTCCGAGTCAATCTCAGAAAAAGATAATCGACGGGGCTCAACATGACTGAAATAAAAGCTAATTTTAGGGTAGGTATGAAGTACAAGGGTTTGATTTGCATTTCTGGGGGTTTTGTGCCGGAAACAGGGAAAGGCAAATTGGGCTCGGGGATGAGGCATAGTTTCTGCAGAGTTCTGCTTGGGGCAAGGAAGGCAATCATTTTGATGCTGTAAAGTGAGTGAATGGATGGATCAGACTAGTGAGGAGCTAAGGAGAGCAAGAGAGTCTCAAGAATTCTCCTTAAACAGACGAAAACTTCGAAATTTAAACAAATTCAAACGCAGAGCATATCAGTTAATGGATTCTACCTTAATCACTCATTTGTTCAAATTCAGAAGAAGAGAAAGGAAAATTATACACATAACACCAATGAACTTACAATTACTTAGATAAGAACACCATCAAAACATAAAGCCACATGGATCCCAAACAGTGCTGCAAAACTTTGGTCTTTCCTTAGCCAAAAATGCAAAAATAGAATGTACAATGAGATGCCAAGAAATCCCAAGTATCCAACCCTAAAAATGACTGATAAATTACATGATAAATACTAGCCCAACCCATTCCCTTGCCTCTAGGGGTCAAGCTCATCATTCTAGGAGTTGTTTCAACCAATTCTAAACCAAGCACTAAAATCTAGGCAATCAAAACAACTTGCCTCTATAAGGTAGGAAACTAATCCATTCATTAAATTTTCACTTTTTAGTGAATGAATCCTCTAGAACAAGTAAAAGTATGCCAATATTACATCATGCTCATTAAATTACATCAAGATAGGTCAATAATTACATCAAGAAGCAAAAATAGTCAAACTAGCCGAATTTCTGAGCTGGAAGGTGAAACATTGGGCAAAAATCCTCTATGCATTGTGCCAAATCCTCTATGTGTCGTGCCACTTTGGAGCTGAATTTGAGGCACTTCCTGAAGTCTAAGTTGAGCCCAAGATAGCTTGTTCGAAAGCCCTGCCTGTATACTTTCCAACCCAAGTGGAATTGTTCAATTTGGTGTCCATTTGCCACGCCAAAAGTCCATTCTCCCAAGACTTCTTCCTGTGTGTCAAAATAGGGGCAGTGAGGTAATTTTTTGAGTGTTTTTGACCTCTTGAGGAATCAAAACTTGCCCAAACTTCTTTTCCATGCACCAAAAAATATGATTTTTCATGTCAAATCCAGAAATGTAAACTTTTTGCGATTTGGAGCTCCCTAGAAAAAGTGCATGCCACGTGGCACGGCGCATAGGGAGAAAAACTTTTAGTGCCAAAATTTGTCAAAATATCAAAAATGCCCCAAATTTCTTTAAATTTGGGCTAGAGCTTCTCCGTCAAGTGTCATGTTGGGCTAAAGAGGCTTTGGCTAATATTTGAAGTCCTTCATCCACTTTTTGCCTCCTTAATGCTCTCTTCACCTTGATTCTCGTTTTGCACACCAAGTTCCGGACAAGTAATGATATGTCTGCCACCTCTATGAAGCCTCCTGGGTGCATGTCCCTCTGTAGGTGAGTCACTTTCGGTCTCTAATTCATAATTAGATGAATGACCAGATGACATAACTGTTGTTATACAACTGCGTTGGAGAAATAGATGCTGGTAATAAAACTGTGTTGGACTGCTCTTTGTGATGTGATTGAATTCTACCACCAAAGGGAAAAATGCAACAAGGGATTGTTAGGAAGAGGGAAGCAGTAAGGGATTAGGAGCTATTGGGACTATAGGGATTAGACAAATGTAGGAGGGCTTTGAGGGATTTGATGTATAGGGTTAGGAATTGTTGTATAGGGTATGAGGTGTGGGGTTTGAGAATTTGGGAAAGGGAATATAGGAGAAGGAATTGATGAACTTAGGGAGATAGGGGAACTTAGGGATTGATGAAATCAAAAGAAAAATGAGATGATGGAGTGAAATTGGTGACAAAATAGTGATTTGAAATCCTAGCAGCAAGTTTTTTTGAGGTATTTTAAATGGTAGGGTTTGATATTTTTGTTTTAACCATTACCATCCATCAACCACCATACCCTAGCACAAACTTGGATGAAACACACAAATGGAGGCTCTATCTACTTGTGGAATGAAGAATTTGCAATTTGGAGGAATATTTTAGTGAAATTTAGGATTTTTAGACCAATGCGTCGCGCCAGTGTATTTTTTGCACTGTGGAGGGCAACCCAATGCGCTGAGCCTTTGCAGTGCATCGTGCCCTTTTGCAGGAGCCTTTTGGAGGCCTTCCTGGTGTCCAAATTGAGTGTAGGATAGATCGTTGGAAAGGTAGTTGAGTATACTATACAACAAAACTATAATTTTTCAATTTGGAGTTTATTTTCCTAGTCAAAAATCAAATATCCCAAGACTGGTCAAAATGTGCCAAATGAGGCTGCCTCAAGGCAGAGTGCTTTTGCAGTCAACTTTGGAAGGTGTTCCTCAACTCGAAAGTGAGCTCATGATAGATCATTGGAAATATATTTGTGTCTAGTTATCATTTTACTCATCAAGAAAGTCATTTGGCCAACCAAGCTAGGAGAAAACTTTATTTTCCCAAGGTCACTTTAGAGGTGCATCAATTCTCCCAAGGCAATTGTATTTTCGACATTTCTCTAAAACCATGACACCCGTGTAAAACGTGAAGGTGTTTTTTCTTCCTTGTCTTGTTGTGGACAGAATTCTCTCTCAAGTTTCTAAAATTCATCTTTTATTGCTCAGAAACATCATTTGAGTAAAACCTACCCTGATGTGTGGAACAAGGGATTTGTCGAAATGAAGCGAAATGAAGGGGATAAGAGGCTTCTAAATTCTTGAGAAAATTTTTCGAAGTGGGGAGGGATGTTAGGAAGTATGGAAAAGTGGAATCTCAAAAATTGAGTGAGGGGAATGGGTCCAAAAGGGCTAAACACAGGCCCAACCTAGAAAATTGCCAATTTGTAGCAAGAAACTAGGGTTTGTGCGAAATGAGGAATTTGGGGGATTTTAGTGATGGGAAGTGTTTAATAAGGTACATTATGGATAGGGGAAGGTGTATGAATATTAGAATGAAATTTTTGCAGATGATTTGACCATCCAAGAGAAATTAGCTTCAAAACCCTAGGAGAGGGAAATGAACCTTACCTAGGCGCAACTGAAGCGTGAACAAGGTGTAAAATGACCCAGTGGAACTTGACATGATGATGACAACCCTTTGAATGATGGTACACTCAGCTAAATGGTGACATGGACCGACACTTGGGCAAATTTGATAGGAGTAAAAGCAAACCCTAGACCTAATTCCTAGTAACCAAATTTTTCTTGAAGACTCACTGAAGTGACAAAATTTGACCTTGACACCTTGAAATCACTTTGTAAGAGCATGTTTGATCACTGGAGGAAGGCTGCAAAGGCTGACACTAACATTGGCTCCAATGGGGATGGTAGCTCCTTGGAGGTGCTAAGAACTACAGATCTCTGGGAAAGCAAGCAATGCCTTCGTCCATTGGGAAATGGAGTCAAAAACTCAAGCTGAAATGCATGAGTGCAAACTAACGACTTGACAACACAACTTGACTCTCACTCAACTCAAAACTAACTCGATACTTAAACACAACCAAAAAACTCAAAAATATGCTCAAGATGGATCTTATTCATCAACACCTACTCTAACTATTCTATTTCACTGCGAGATCAAGTCAAATGAAACAACCAATGCAACCATGTAAGCATCATGACTGCTATTTGATTTCTTCCCAAATGCTTTCGTATGAACAATAAGAGAGAAATGTTGAAAGGCAACTCCCTTGAAAACTTGGGATCAAGTTGATTGCTAATAAACTTAGAAAACATGAATTGACTGGATGACTTCAAGAATACTATGAAAGGATTTTCATAAACATAGCTATTGTTTCCGTTAACACATTGTCTGGTCCAAGTAACCTTCATAGCTAGATATTAAGACTTTCGTCACATCTGTGCTGTCTTTTTTTGGTGATAGCAGCAAGTTGTCAAAAGGAACCTGAATTTCATGAATAACCAAACTCTGTTGCTGATTCCAAACCGAACAAAATTATCCTTTATCAGTCTCCTCATATGACTGCAAACTTTGATCTGAGCTTTGTAATGAAAAATCTGTTAAGCAAGACAATGAAGGTGACCTTTGAATCAGATTATTATCAACATTCTCTTCTGTCACATGGTTAGCCAATGGGGAAGAACTTTTACAGCAAACATCATCCAACACATGAGCAATAGGATCATCAAAAACTTTTAAAGACTGCTGCAATGTATCCATGAAAACTATATGACATCCTACTGGTTGTTCATCTTTTTCTTTAGAGATATTACGAGGATTCTGCTTTATAAACAAAAATGATTCAAAACAAAATGTGGTAAAAGTGTTTTCTTCTGGTCCATACCATCAATTATCAAACCCAAATATTTATTCAGATTATCATAACACTTCTTTGATGCTTGTACAACTTCTTCCTTTCGTTTGTTTGTTGTTCGCGATGCTCTTGAAGTTCTTTGACAATTAAATCTACACAACATAAAAGAAATTCATTAAGAAATATCTTTTCATTGTTGATGACTATACAATTTTAAAAGTTAAAGTTATGAATGCTTACCTCTTTCTGAGCCTTCACATTTGTCCCTTTTTTATTTAAGAGAAGCACATGTACTGCAAATCCCCATCCTTGTCTTCTTAGGAATACGAACATTGTTGAATTCTTTCTTCCATACCTTCACAAAATATTGATATGTAATAAATTGGCCATGTGCCTCAGCACCTTCTGCATATTCTTTGTATAAGTTGTAGATTTCTCGTCTTGAAAAATTATCTGGAATATGTATTGTCTCTCTATTTGGCATACACTCTCCATTCTTTGAAAAGAAATCTTTCATCCATGACATTGCAGTATTTGATAATGGCCCAAACTGTCTTTTATAACGTACTTCTGAATAAAATGTGGGATCCTTTTCCAAATTTTCTTGAATTCTCGAGAGACGAAAATTCCCAATTGAATGAAACATTTTGAAAGCTTTTTTACACAATAATAAATTCCTAATATGATAATCATAACCTGACAATGTAGATTGCATGCAGCCAACTAAATATGAGTTTTGCATGCTTTTATTCATTGACAAATATCTCTTCCTGCTTTCTAATGCAAATGTGAAATCCATACGTTTCAAGCAATATTTTTGGCAACATTCACTTGAAATGAGAGCGCTGATAGAACTTATTCTCGTCATATATTCTGCTCTACCCCTTGTATAACTATAATAGTTTGCATTGATACGAAAAGGTCTGCTCCTACTCCTCTATACAATATTTCTTGGCAACATCTCCATCATTGGATCATCACTGCTGCTCTCATCCTGTTCTTCATCACTGCTGCTCTCATAGT
>APFE030501353.1:177582-202121 GCA_000404065.3 Pinus taeda | reverse complement strand
AGAACAATAAAATGTTTACGAACTGACAATGGTGGTGAGTTTACTTCCAAGGAGTTTGACAGCTATTGCAAGGATGCAGGGATCGAGAGGCATAAGACCACGGTTTATACTCCTCAGCAGAATGGAGTTGCTGAACGCATGAACAGGACTCTTCTCGAGAGAGCAAGGTGTATGCTGAGTAACGCCGGGTTGCAGAAGAGTTGTGGACGGAAGCAGTGGCAACTGCTTGTTATGTGATAAACCGATCTCCATCAACGGCAATAGACTGCAAGATTCCGCAAGAGGTATGGAAAGGACACCCTTGTGACTATTCTAAACTCAGAGTGTTTGGTTGTGATGCATATGCTCTAGTGCCTAAACATCGGCGAACTAAGTTAGATCCAAAGTCTAAAAGGTATATCTTTGTTGGGTATGGTGTTGGAACAAAGGAATATAGATTGTGGGATCCTACTACCCGCAAAATCATCATCAACAGAGATGTAAAGTTTAATGAATCCTCTCTTGTACAGTTAGATGTAGATAGTCGATTGAAACAGGATGATGTATCTGACTTTCAGCACATTCACTTTGATAGCATTTCTAACGATAGTCATGATGACCATAGCTTAGATACTAGTCATGAACAGGTTTCAGAACCAGAATATGAATAGGGTTCAGGTTTAGATCATGAACAAGTCTCAGATACTGATCGGCAAGAAGTTCCTACAAGTGGTAGTCAGCCAATCGTGGAAGCGCCAGAAACATCCTTAAGGAGGTCGACCAAAATCAAATGGCCACTGAGAAGGTATGATGATTATGTCACTTCTGTTGCATTTACTGCTACTGACAATGAACCTCTGTGCTATCAGGAAGCAATAGAAGGTTCGAAAAGTGACAAGTGCAAAGCAACCATGAAGGATGAAATGATGGCCTTGAGTAAGAATGGCACATGGGATCTGGTGGAGCTTCCAAAAGGCAGGAAAACTGTGGGGTGTAAATGGGTCTTCAAGCTAAAATGAGGTGTGAATGATACGGAAGACAGGTACAAAGCGCGACTGGTTGCAAAAGGGTTTTCTCAGAAAGCTGGTATTGACTTTCATGAGATTTTTTCGCCAGTGGTTAAAATTGTTTCAATTAGAATTGTGTTAGCATTAATGGCTTTGCTTGATTTAGAGTTGCAACAGTTAGATGCTAAGACTGCATTTCTACATGGTGATTTAGATGAGGAAATATATATGGAACAACCGGAAGGGTTTGTTCAGCATCGCAATGAGAAATTTGTCTGCAGGCTCAAGAAGTCATTATATGGCCTGAAGCAGTTGCCTCGACAGTGGTATAAGAAGTTTGATTCTTTCATGTTGAGTCAGAAATATTTTAGAAGTGAATATGATCATTGTGTTTATTTCAAACAGTTGAATAATGGCATGTTCATTATCTTAGTGTTATATGTTGATGATATGCTTTTAGCAAGCAAAAGCATTGAAGAAATCAACAGGTTGAAGACTCAGATGGCAAGGAAGTTTGATATGAAAGATCTAGGAGCAGCAAGACAGATTTTGGGCATGGAGATTTTCAGAGACAGGAGCAATGGTAAGCTATGGCTATCACAACAAAAGTATATTGAGAAAATACTTTTGAGGTTTGGTATGGATAATGTAAAGCCTGTTTCAGTCCCTTTAGCTTCCCATTTTAAGCTTTCTTCGAGTTTATGTCCTAATACAGATGAAGAAAAGGATTATATGTCTCGAATTCCATATGCCAATGTAGTAGGATGTTTAATGTATGCGATGGTTTGTACTCGACCAGATATTTCACATGCAATTGGGGTTGTCAGCAGGTACATGGCAAATCCGGGTAAAGAACACTAGTCAGCAGTGAAATGGGTGCTTCGGTATTTGAGAGGCACAAGTAGTTATTGTATTTCTTACAATAAGAGTAGTGAATTTGTTTGCGGATATGTTGATTCCAATTTTGCAGGTGATTTGGATAAGAGAACGTCAACTTCAGGGTACATCTTTACTCTTGCAGGTGCAGCTATCAGCTGGATGTCAAAGCTACAAAACATTGTTGCTTTGTCCACTACTGAAGCAGAATACATTGCTGCTTCTCATGCTTGCAAAGAGGCGGTTTGGTTGAAAGGTTTGCTTGGTGAGTTTGGTAGGCTACAGGACAACATCAGGTTACTTTGTGATAGTCAAAGTGCAATACATTTGGCTAAGAATCCGGCCTATCATAGTAAATCAAAGCATATTCCAATCAAATATCATTTTGTAAGACAGGTTATCATTGAAAGGGGCGTTTCTCTTGAAAAGGTGCATACAAAGGAGAACTGTGCAGACATGTTCACGAAACCAGTTTTTTTGGAGAAGCTACGTTGGTGTTTGGCTTCTCTTGGCTTGCAGAAAAGATAAAATAATAATAACAGGGCATCAGGCGAATTGTTGTCAAGGTGGAGATTGTTGAGATTTTCTGTTTTAGTCAAATAGGCAAAAATCTCTAAAGGATGACAACAATAGGGATTTAGTTCCTAGATTAGCTCCAGGTTGTTGGGAGGGAGTTAATGCCTCCTATATTTGATGTGAGGGAGTTATGAGGCTGTTAGATTCTCTATGCTATATAACAGGCAATCATTCGGATGATTTTCTAAGAGAGAGTGTGAGGATTTCTTGATGTAATCTCCAATTTGATTAATATATTCCTGATGCCTATGTTTGGTGGACGTAGCCCAGATTGGTTGGGTGAACCACGTTAATTCTTGTGTTTATTTGCTTGAATACTGTTGTGTGTTTAATTTATCTGCTGTGCACCTGATCCAACATGCACTTCCTCTCATCATGTTGCATCGTGTTGCCCACTGTTGCACTACAACTCAGTTACTGAGAAGTAAGTAACTGATCTCCCAACTGAACTCCCTATTGGGCTAGAAACACCCTCTAATGCTGAAGCTTCCTCAGCCGTTGATAAGTGCTCCCTCTGTGACCTCTGAGATGCTACAACAACTCCCTACATGTCACACTATTGCACTCCTCTCTGTGTTATCCTACACTACTGCAACACTCCTGTGCTTCTCACATTGTTGCACCTTGCTAGCTCTGTGTTGTCTTGGGACTCTTGCACTGTAGCTCTCTCTGTCACTCCATCCGCATCTGTCTCTACCCAATCAGCCTGTCCTACTACTCCTTTTCGGGGCTTTCGTAGCAAGGTCTAATCAAAGAGACCGGGTACCTCAAGGATCCTACCCCTATTTCAGCCTTCTTGGGACTACCACTTCGCATTGCCCCACCTCACACCTAGAGGTATGGCTGCATGTGCTCCCTCTACCCACTTGGCTCGAAATTTCCCATACTAGAGGTTTCTGCATGAGTGGGTGCCCCCACTCAGTCTCCTCTCAACATCTCTAATCATGGCTCCTCCACAATTGTCTGAGACTTCTTCTGGGACTGCATGTTGACAGGTAATTTACTCTCCCTCTCAACAACCAAGTCTCTAACCTTTGCCTTGCTCCTCAAGGCTGTGCATGCATCTTGAACCTCAAGAGCATATATGTTCTTGGCTAGCACACCAATCTATTTCATCTTTCCTGCTGTCACGAAATTTTCTGGGAAAAGAGTTGATTTTAAGTCAGCGATATCTCTCTCACCCGAACTCTGATTCAACCAAATTTTTTTTTTTGAATTTTGGCCTTTTTCCTCAATTCATCTAGATATGCTATTTGTCTCTAAAAATTTTGCACAAAAATTTTCATATCTACTCTAAAAACTCACGACCCAAAACTCAAAACTTTGGAATCTCCTCTAGTATATTGTTCACTATTTCGATCACCTTTGCTCTAATACCATGTAGAAATTTCACCGTAGATCACCTGATAATGAAATATACTAAAGAAAAATACTTGATCTACTTCTGCAAACAAACTTGCAGAAGCTTAATCGATTTTGAGCAAGATCAAATCAGAACACATATAACAGAGAAGAAGAAATCATACACATGAAACACAGAATAATACTCTAGGGAAAACCTCAGCTAAAAACCCCGCTATTTTTATTATCATACAAGTGGAAATATCTCAGGATTACACAAAGCTTTAGCTCTCAAGCTATCTAACTCTCAGTACAATCCCTCACTGCTTCTCATAGACACAATAGACAAAACATATGCCTTCCTTCAGTCCTCCAAGCCTCCTATTTCCTTGTGCAATTTCTCCTAGGTCCTCCAGCTACCACCTGTGTGATTCTCACCTCACACACAACATTGACCTCTCAAATAACTGCGCAATCCTGAAGGAGATAATTCCTTCTGCATGGATGAGTTTCTTTTATAGGAAAATTCCTCCAATTGATAATACATTATCCCTTCCTTTAATCTCAACTAGGTCTTTCTCTAAACTGGCATGCATGAGTTATTTATGAGAGAATATTCAGTTATCTGGAGAACACTAGTTGCATGCATGCATGCATTAATTGATTGAACTCACAATTAGTTCCTCCAACTATTTGGAACTAATTTAACTGGACTTAACTCAATTAACTGAGCTAACTAATTACAACTCAAATACAACTATCCTTATCTACTTAATTAAGGGATAACTTCCTCATCAAAGGGATAAATGTTGCATGTCTTCACATAGACTTGATGTCTAATTTTCTCCAAGTAATTAACTCAAGATGAATTAATTAATTATTTTTCAAAGAAGTGCTGAGACCAAATTCGAATTTTAATTCAGGGACTAATTAAAATTGGAATTTATCCTGAAATGCTATTTATTGCAATGCTATTTTTAGCATTTCTATTTTGTTTCTTTTTCCAACAGAGTTGGAGTATATCCTGAAATTCTATTTATAGCAATGATATTTTTAGCATTTCTTGTTGCTATTTTCAACAAGTGGCAACTTAATCGTTTGAATAGGCTTAAGCATGCAAAGTATTTTCAAGAGTTTGATAGTGATATTCCACATCTCCTTCTTTTAGCTCTATACTTTCTATGAAGAGCCTTGAAGAAATCAGGTTGAAGGAAATTCCTACTCCTACTTTGTCAGGAAAAAGCTAAGAGACTACTAGTAGTAGTTAGCTAAATTTGATAAGCAGTGAGGGTACATGCAAGATACAAAGCAAGGATTAATGCAAAGGAGTGTACTAACTCTATACATATCATCAAACATATTTCATCCCACTTAGGATGCCTTGCATCATGCTTGGTTAGTCATAAGATCATGTTGGTCACAACCTCTGTAGCTTAAATAAACAAGTGGTATTTCTCTTCATCTTCTACGCTATGTAATAAACAATAGAAAGGGAGCAAGACACGTAGAGGAAACAAATCGAATGACTTTCATTTCTTGCAACCATGCGTGTCATTGAAGACAGAATGATATGACAATGATAAGCAAAATTTTAAGCTATGGTAAGAGGTGTATTTCAAAATATGTGCTTTGTTTTCCATACCTAGCCTCCAAAGGTTTATGCATCAGATGGAGTCTTCATGTGATCCTAATATTCTATCACACCTTGGTTTCCTTGGTCTGCTTATTTTTATCCTCAGCTCCTTAAGAGTCATTTATCATGTCATCTTTCTTAATGGCCCCTGAGAGACATAATTATGTAGTTTCAGTGAGCAGTGATTGTTGCAGGATGAGGGCCTAGGAGGACACATTTACACAGTTTTAGCTAGATGAAAGGCACTACTATGGGATGGGGTCCTGGGAGGACACATCTACACAATTTCAAGATGCAAGGAAGATTAGGTAGTCAAGGGAAAAAACTGCACAATTTCTGGAGACATTGGGTTCTGGCTAAGGAAAGGACGCTGGAGGAAACCACTGTGCAGTTTTGAATGCTAAGGGAGGTTGGGATTTGTGCACATTGCACAGTTCCAATAGGCAAGGGAAAATCTTGAGGGTTACATATGTGAAGTGCACAGTTCAGGAAAGTTGGTTGAGGCTAGGTTGATAAGGATACTCCGAAATGTGGCTAAGTGTGGGAGCAGTGGAACTAATGTTAACAATGATAAAACTTGACTATGATCACACAATTGAAAACTTAGTGATACAACATAGACCATTCAAAACATATAACACATACTTCGCTTAATGTAACAACGTTTGTGGCATCTTACAGCAAGTGCTCTTTGGGAGGATGATAGACTATGTGAAATGAGTGTGAAACATGTCTATGTGGTGAGAACAACCCATTCTTATGAATATTTCCCCTTGAATCAAAACAAACCTCCCTTTGCATGACAAGCGATAACCCACATGCCTAAAGATGACACATTCTATGTAAAAATAAAAGCATGAACGACTCTTAAGATCGAAAAGGGGAGATTGAGATCACGATCAATTAACAAACAAGTGACTAAGAAACGTTTGATCACAATATCCATAGTAGGCTCCGAAATTTAAGTGGAAGCCAAAATTTTCGAGGGTGCTGCAGCCGCTACAACAGATCCTTCACCTTCTTGCTAGGTTCTTTTTCAACCAATGCCTTGAGTTCTACGAACTTGAAGAATGTCTCATCTTTCTTCCACATGAAGAATATCCAACACTTCCGTAAGAAGTCATCAATAAAAATTACAAAATATTTGTCTGATACTATAGATTGTTGAGAAAGGTCCATAAACATCATAGTGGGTCCTTTCTAGGACTACATGTGCTTTGTTGTCACGATCATGGAATGTGTATTTTATGTACTTTCGCAGCGTACATCCTTTACATACATCCTACTGCTTAAGTGCTCCTTTAGGGAGCCCAGTGGTTATTTGTTGTATAATATTCAAGGTACCATGATGCAAATGACCAAGTATTTTGTGTCAAAGTTAATCGACATCGCAACCTACACTTTCTTTGCCTTAGTGCTTAATGCAACACAATCTTCCACATTTAGCTTATACAGGTTCTTCACACAAACCGCAATCTGCCTCACCTGTCCCGTGGCTATGTGTCTGAGGGACGCTTTTCCTTTGTTTAATATCACTGCACAACCATTGTAAACCAACCACTTGGTGAATGCTAGTAGACAGACCCCTAATCCTTTACCTTTAACCTTTTTTACTAGCGCCTCGTATTGAAAATTTGAAGACAAAATATTTATTTTCTCGTAAAATATTTTCTTAAAATCCCCCTCCATGCAGCGATGTCGAATACAATGATAGACAAGCTATCTCTAATCGTATCATCAAATATGAAAGGGATAGAAGAGGAATTGATGTCTGAGACATCTTGTCAGTAAAAGTTGTTGCGTTCTTCTTAGTCGACTACCCCCACAAAACAAAAAGCCCAACAAATCGTTGTCTTTATATAAGATAACGTGCATGGTAAGTAAAATAATAACCTTGGTATAGGCACAAGACAGAAGTAATTCCTTGCAAGCTCGCAGACGTAGGGTGCACTCTCAGCGTCAATTTTGTAGTTGTTAGATAATATTGCCTTAAATTGATATGTTTGTGTCTTAATTCTTAATTGTATTAAATAGGTTTCATCTAAAGTGGCCATTATCTTAAATACAAAGTTTTGTTTTAAAATATTTTGGTCTCAAATTGTTTTTGTCTTAAACATAAAGTTTTGTCTTAACATAATTTTGTCTTAAAATAATTGTGTCTTAAATTGTTTTTGTCCTAAATATAAATTTTTATTTATGTTTGTCTCAACTAATTTTTTCTTAAATATAGTTGTTCAAAATTTTTAGTCTTAATTATTTTTGTTAATTCAAGTTTTTTCTTAAATATTTTTTGTCTCAAATGTTTTGTCTTTTATTTTTGTTTAAATTATTTTGACTTAATATAGTTGTTTTAACATATTGTGTCTTTTTTGTCTTAAAATATCAATTTTTTTTATTTTTTAAATATTTCTGTTTCATATTATTTTTGTCTTAAATTTTTTATTTTAAACCATTAGTTGATATTAAATTTTTAATTAAAATAATTTAAAATATTAATAATGATTTAAAATGTATTAAAACTACCGTTGATAGAGTAGTGTTGTTATAATATATTTCTTTGAAACTTATGTGATAACTATTACGGATTAAAAAATTGACTCGATACATTGTTGATTCGAGTTAGAAGATCATTGAAAGATACATGCTCTCTGTGGCGCGTCACTTGATGATAAAGCTCCCTGTCGTGTGTCACTCGTGGTGATCTTTATCATATACAAACATTTTGAAGGTCGTTTTAATGGTATTCGAACAGTGTAATCAAATTCCAAAGAGTGTAAAAAATGAGGCGAAAACAGAAAATACAGAAATCATTAAAACAAGGCAAAACTAGATATACCGCTGAAGTAAAAGGGGTTTCCACGTCCGCCTTCATGTTTGAAGATAAATTTTAACTTACAAACGTAGCAAAGTTCACATATATTACAATCATTTCTAGAGGGCAAGCACACGCTCCATACGTAAAAACTCGGCATCCACTACTTACAAATTCTTGTTACTATGGTGATTCCAAATCATTCTGAATAACTGGATGTCCATTCAATGCCAAATATCGTCCTCCCACAGAGGCTCATACAAAACCTCTGTAGTCTCGGCATAATCATATTGCACAGCATCCAGATACATAATATCGGCATCTCCGTACACATCCGGAATAAAATTGTCTACAAAGAAACCATGCTCTCCGCGCACATCGCTGTAATACGGGAAGTCTCCCATATCAAACGTCACGCAGGCCGCTTCAGAATCCCCATCTGCTGTTAATTCGCCTTGCTTATTTGAACCCATCTCTTCAGTACTGCTCTCTTCATCGGTGAACTCGATATTATTATCTGTTTGGGCCTTCAACCCAATTTTATCTTCAAAAGAATTTATAACCACTTTCAGCTTCATCTCGCCCTCGACGTTATTCATAACAGTATGGGTCTCTTCTGGATTAGTGTTGATGTTATCCACACTATCGATCTTGTCGAGCAAGGCCATGATATTACAGTCATGCCCCAACGTTCCGCTATTAGTTCGTTTAGCGTCTGGAGAAGCCAATCCGCTATTCACATATTCATCTCTGCCTCGCTTATTCTGAGAAATTTGAGAGAATGCAGCCATCTCTGCTAACAAATGCTGTATATAAAACGTAGCCGATCCAACAATAGCAGGGTTACTAAAATTTTCAACAACGCAGCGCTCACAATCACCCCCACTCCTTGTTCACACTATATATAGATATATGTGGCAGTTGATAAATCACGAGAAACACGATTGAAGGTGTTGTTTTTAAAAGCCTTCTGCTTTCGTAAACTTCGTTGGTAAGGCAAACCAGAGGAAACGCGGAAACCCAAATGGAGATGGCGTGTTGGCAACCACAACCCTGACTCTCCCACCTTCACCACGCCGGTGGTAAAGATGGCATTGAGTATAACATTGAATTTTTAAATATACTTTTAAAGATACTCCAGCTTGGTCCGTCCCTCCAACTTTTCCACGTAGCTTCATTGTAACAATTTAGCGTGTTTTTTTGTGTGTACAATTGAAATAAAAGCAATTTTACTTCGCTCTCAGAATCGTATCAAGTAAATGAGATAGAATAGTTCATCTCATTATTAAAAAAATTAATAATAACATTTAGATGGTGTCTATCTCATTAAAAAAATTAATAATAATATTTAGATAGTTTTTTTATAAATGGGAAATTTATGAAGTTTGTTTGGAATAATTTGCTAGCGATCTGGAAGGAGTAGATGTTAGTTTTCTTAGGTCCAAAAAAGATAAGCTAGCCAAATAAAACAAAAACAGTTTTATATTTACATAGCACTTATGAACCTTCATTAACCAATACAAAATATTAAAAATTAACTAACAATAATGTTAATATAAAATTAACTTTTAGATTTAGATAGTAGTTATTTACCTTCATTAACAAAGAGAAACTATTAAAAAAGACTTAATAATAATAGGAGTATACATTGATCTTAGAGTTGCAAATCTGGAAAGAAGTTTTATTTATATTTTCTTTTTAGATAAAAATATTAATGGCAAAATTATAATTGTAAAAGTTGGAGTTCAAAAAGGGCCAATTTAAATTTAATATAATTATTAATTTTTATGCTAGTCAAATGTTTATATAAAGAAAAACACATTACAACATATTTTCCATATATATATATACTTGATTTAAAACTATAATTAATAAGATAACTATTTAATATTACTATATGTAATTATTTAAAGTTTTATACGGTAGCACATCACATTTATCAATTGGTTGATATAAGCATTATACACATTATATTTATGTGTATTTTTTAACTACATATTTTATGGTATTTTTTTTAAGACAATTCTATAAATAATAACAACATATTCTTATTTTTTATGATTATTTTATTAATATTATAATATGGATATTATTTATTATTTATCAATTATTATTATTATTTATTATAATCATATATTATTATTACAATTTTTTTTAACAATAATTTTTTGTTAATGTGGCTTTATATATAGGGCTTCATTTTTATCTATGACAAATTCATTGCAATATATAATAAATAATATTTATTATTCATTTAATAGATTTTTAAAAATAATTAGAAACATAATTTTATTTTGTTTTAGAAAATATAAATTATATTTTTTTATTTTATTTTATAGTTATATAAATAATAATATAATTTATTAATAAAATTAACATATATGTTTAAATTGTATTTTGCTCAACAATAATAATATTTTTTAATTAATATTATTAAATATATAATATGGATATTAATTATTGAATAAATATAATAATTTATTCTATTCATAAAATAATTAATAATGATAATAATTAATTCTTTGTCACAATGTGACGTTGGACCATGGTTGACCATGGTTGGCCATGGTTGATTTTCATATTGAGACAATCTTTGTCACAAGGTGACATTTGAACATGGTTGACTATGATTCACTATGTTTGATCCAAAAGAATAACAAATCATTGGGATTAATACAAAAACCCAAGATTGATCATGGTTGGCCATGGTGGACCATGTTTGATTCTATAAAACATGCTTGACCATGATCAACCATCGGTGGCCATGGTTTACAATGGTTGTCCATGATTTTTATATGGAGACAATTTTTTTCACAATGCAAAATCCCACCATGGTTGGTTATGGTTGACCACGGTTGACCATGATTGATATTATAAAACAAAGTTAATAATAACCCCAAGGGATTGATATTATGAACCCAAGGGAAAAATAAACCTAGAGGATTAATGCTAAAATATTAAAACCCCATGACTGACCATGGTTGACGATGATTGATATTATAAACCCAAGGTATTGATATTATAAACCCAAAGGAATAATAAACCCAAGGGATTAATACTAAAATCCCAAGGCATTATGAACCCAAGGGAATAATATCAAACCCAAGGGACTAATATTATAAACCCAAGGTATAAAAACCCTAGTATAAATATTCAAAATACTAAAATAAACATGGTTAGGCATGGTTGATTTTCATATTGAGACAATCCTTGTCACAATGCGACACTAGACCATGGTTGTCAATGGTTGATTATGGTTAACCATTGTTGAATAATATTAAACCCTAGTAATATGAACCATTAGATCAATTAACCAAAGGGATTTATATTATAAACCCAAGGGAATAATAAACCTAAGGGATGACAATTATAAACCTAAGGGATAACAATTATAAACCCAAAAGGTATATAGACACTAACATAAATATTATAAACCCCAAAATAAACATGGTTGATCATGGTTGACTATGGTTGACTTCCATATAGAGACAATCCTTGTCACAAAGCACATTGTTGACCATGATTGATTTTTATATCGAGACAATCTTTGTGGCACACAATGTTAGACCATGGTTGACCATGCTTGATTTCCATATCCAACCTTGTTTGACCATGGTTGAACATGGTTGGTTATGATTGACCATGGTTGACAATGCTTAATATTATAAACCTAATGGATTGATATTATAAACCCAAGGGATTAATACTAAAACCCCGAGGGATTATGAACCCAAGAGAATAATACTAAACCTAAGGGGCTAATATTATAAACCCAATGTATATAAAGCCTAAGATAAATATTATAAACACTAAAGTAAACATGATTGACCATCATTGATTGTAATATTGAGACAATCCTTACCACAATTCCATGTTGGACTGTGGTTGACCATGGTTGACATCATAATAAACCATGGTTGGCTGGGGAATAATAAACCCAAGCAATTGATATTATAAACCCAAAGGCACAATAAACCTAAGGGATTAATACTAAAAATCCAAGGGATTATGAACCTAAGGGAATAATATTAAACCCAAGGGACTAATATTATAAACCCAAGGTATATAAACACTAAGTGGAGACAATTTTTGTCATAATGCAAGATTGAACCATCATTGGCCACAGTTGACCATGGTTGATATTATAAACCCAAGCTAATAATAAACCCAAGGGATTGATATTATGAACCCAAGGGATTAATATTAAAACCCCAATGTACTACGAACCCAAGGGACTACTATTATAAACCGAACATTGGCAAACCCAAATTCAAATATTACAAACACTAAAATAAAAATGGTTTACTTTCAAGGTGAGACAATCCTTATCACAATGCAATATTCAACCATAGTTGGTTATGAGTAACAATGATTGATAGTATTGGCAATATTTGACCACATTTGATTAAAATAATTAAAATGTAAATATTATTAATTTTATTTATTAATATTAATATTAATATTTTTTTCTATGTAAGGCTAATTCTATTAATAAAAACAAAAAATATAATTACACCGAGGCCCCGCCTCAACCACTGTTGCTAGAGTTCATCAAGAAGGTCTAAATTTCCCCAGATTGGGGAAACCAATTTGACATGGAAAAAAGACCAATCATATATCCCTGGACTGTCACCGAAGGAAACCCATAGATAGGACTCGGATCCATGATTTGAAGCAAAAACCTGAAAAAGATTCAACACAGCACCACCAAAAGCGACAACAAAATGACAAACCCGCTAGTCAAACATAAAAACAACAAAAACAAATATTATCAAATAATATTTAGAATACCGTTGGGTCTGCATCATCGTATCGCACATATGAAGGAGTAAATGCTTCGCCCCTTGGTTTCCGCCAATGCGATATTGCGATGCGATTAGATCACAATCACATATTACTATATGTAAAGGCTCCTCCCCTTGGTTTCTGCCAATGTGATATTGCAATGCGATCTGATCGCAATCGCATATTACTATAAATAAAGGCTCCGCCCCTTGGTTTCTGCCAATGCGATATTGTGATGCGATCTGATCGCAATCACATATCACTATATGTAAGGGCTCCGCCCCTTGGTTTCCACCGATGTGATATTATGATGTGATCTAATCGCAATCGCATCTCGCTATATGTAAAGGCTTTCCCCTTGGTTTCCGCCGATGCAATATTGCGATGTGATCTAATCGTAATCGTATATTGCTATAAGTAAAGGCCTTGCCCTTTGGTCTCCCCATTCTACGATCGTCGGCGGTTCGTTGGGTGGCCATTAATGTTCTTGGAGATCACCTACCTCCAGGTGCGCTTCTTCCTCCTAATCCATTTCTTTCTTTACCAATTCTTGATATTCTAGCATCTGTTGTTCTATGGCTAGAGTAGAGAGTGTACCTGTATGGAGATATTTTCGGCTTTCCACTCCTATATTTGCCAATAGGTCAGCTACTTTGTTTCCCTCCCGGCATATGTGCTTGAGATTGATCGCTTTGTGGGAGGAGAGCCAGATTTCGATAAGTTTTAGTCGACTCTCCATTCTCCAGTGGTTACTCACCTTACTTGAGGTTGTTCCTTGCAACATTTTGGTGACCATATTTATGAGAATTTGTGAATCTTACTCTATAACAAGCGGGAATATACCCTTTGTTTGGGCTATAATGAGTCCCTACCATAATCCTTCTAACTCTGCCGAGTTGTTGGTGTCCCATCCAGTTGAGCTTAAGTAGGTTAGAATAGGAGTTCCTTTATGATCTTTGAATATTCCTCCAAATCCATCCTTTCCTGGATTTCCTTTCGAGGGTCCATCAAACTTTAGCTAGAACATGTGATAGGGAGGAGGAATCCACTCATCTGGTGTCCTGCTTCTTGCTTGAGTTTTCCCGTTGATTATCATTTCTTGGTTCCACAGCAAATTCCAATTTGTCCATATGGTTTTTTCCAACAGGAGAGAGGGAAAGTCTTCCTCAGACCATATTTGAAGAAGTAGTGTTTCCCTAATCTTTTAACATACTGTATTCCATAGAGATTCCAAGGTCATAGATTGGTCCTTGAAGATTCACTGGTTTCTCTCCTTCCATAGTGTCCACATGTGAAAACCCGGTATAAGCTTCCATAAGGAGTTTAACAACTTGCTCTTGAATGGGTTCCTTACCCAGTTGTGAATAGTAGAAACTATATCTCCTTGTGTCCTTCCGTCCTTTGGCATCTAAAGCTGACGTTTTCCTAGAGCTTGTGTGCTAATGGACAAGAGTTCATAAGATACTGAGTGGTTTCCTCTTCTTGCTTGCAGTTGGGACAGATGGAGGAGCCTTGGAAGCTCCTCTTCCTGAGATTGTCCCAAGTAAGGATTTTATTGTGACATAAGAGCCAAAGAAACGTCGAGACTTTTGGCCAAATATTGGGGTCCCATATTTTATTCCAGAGAGGGTGCTTGACAATGTGTTCCTTCATGATGATATGATAGGCCTCCCTAGTTATGAAGGATCATTTTTCTTCATAGCCCCATCTAAGAATATCCTTTTCCTCTGAGTATTTTATTCTTCTCTTTGCTAATTCAGTACTGAGAATCTGTTGAGCTGAGTCCGTTCCCTTTCTTATTATGTGGTCCGTGCTACATCATTACATGTGCCCTTGCAATGTGGAAGGAAGCCATAAGTGCTTGACAGTATTATAGGTTTGCATTTCCTATTCCGGGATTTGATGAGGTAAGATCAAATCCTTTAGTTTGGGTTTTTGTTGCCAAGAGTCGTCCTAGAACCTTGTTTTATTGTTGTCCTTCACTTCCCAGAAGCTATGCTACTAAATTAAGAGCTTGTGCTTCTTGGTCACATTCCAGATTAGAGAACCTAGGTTGACTTCTGAAATTCGGATTAATTCTTCAGTGGGTCAACTGTTGGCATACTTTGTAGTCCATAGGGATGCCCAAGGGGTGGATGGCATAGTAAGCCATTTCCACTAGATGCAGGTGCCCATAACGATATTGTTGTGGTAAGGGTCCCACAGACCCATTCCACCAGCAAGCTTCGGTAGGCAAACTATGTCCCAATTGACTAGGGCCCATTTGCATTTTTGATCTGAGTTGCCCAACAGGAAGGATCTCTGTAGGCGTTTGATCTCTTTGAGAACCCATTTGGGTGTTTCTAGGATCGAGAAGAGATATAGCGACATGGATTGTAGAACCACCTTGATTAAGACAAGGCAACTGGCCATATTGAGAGCCCTATGAATCCAAGAAGATAATCAAGCCTCCAGTTTTTCTAAGAGCATTCTCCAAGAGGAGTATTTCATAGCGGAGTCAGTCATAGGAGTGCCAAGATACTTGGAAGGGAGAGCAACAATTGAGAATCCAAGAATACGAGCTATAGAAGCTTGGGTGATAGTGGGGGTATGAAAAAACAAGATTTGAGATTTGGACTTGTTTATCTTTGCGCCATAGGCCTCCGAAAAGTCTATTAATAATTAATTGAATTTTCGAGCTTCTTGGACTTAAGGGTGACAAAAAAGAATATTTTCATCCACAAATTGTTGATGAGTGAAGGATGGAGTGTTAGGAAATGACAGGCCTCTTAGTTTCTGGGAAAACAGAGCAGCTTTAATACTGCAGCCAAGACCTTCCACCATTAACACAAAGAGGAAGGGGGAAAGAGGGTTCCCCTGTCTGATAACCCGAAAAGTCTAGAAAGGTGATGAGGGGATACCATTGATCAAAATTGAGAAAAAAGAGGAAGAGATGAGACTCATGACCTAGTGAATCCAAGTTGGGGAGAAACCAAAGGCAGATAGGGTTTTTTGAATATACATCCAACTTAAACTGTCAAAGGCTTTTGAGAGGTCGATTTTAAGTAGCATACTTGATTTCTTGGAGTGCTTCAGGGAGTGGATGATTTCGTGATTTAGGATTATGCCGTCCGTAATCTGCTTTCCTTCTACATATCCTGACTGCTCCGGCGAAATGAGAAGTGGTAGTAGCGATTTGTGTCTTGAAGGTATGATTTTGGAGACTATCTTGTAGATGACGTTGCACGGGGTAATGGGCCGTAATTTGTCAAGGGTGTTAGAATGAGCTTCCTTTGGGATAAGGGCTATGAATGTGGCATTCGTAGCTGGGAGCAACCACCTCATGGTTCTTGATTCCTCTACAATCTTCCAAACTTCCAATTTAATTAGCTCCCAAAAATTATGGAAAAAGTTGGAGGTAAATCCATATGGCCCCGGTGTCTTGCCTTATTTCAGTTGATGGACTACATTTTCCACTTCCTATAAGTTGACCGACCTGAGTAAGAGCTAGTTGTGCTCCTCTATGACAAGTTTGGGGATGTTCTCTGTGATTTTTCCTATAGATTGTATTTTGTCCACCTGTGGTTCTTGATGATCTTACTTAAAGTAGTTGAGAAGTTTGAGCTCGATTTCTTCATGTTTTTCCACTTTTACCCCCTGCTCATTTTGGATGTGACTAATGTTGTTATTCATTTGGCATTGAATAGTGGAACGGTGAAAAAAATTTGAATTTTTTCCCCTTCCTTTAGCTACCCGATTCTCTCTTTTTGCCTCCAAAGCATTTCTTCTTGTTTGGCCCTCTCTGAGATCTAATTTTCAAGAGACTTTTCCTGTTCCGAAAGTTCCTCTGATCTTCCCTCTGTGATGATGTATTGCTACAACTGTTTCATATCTTGATCTAGAGCAATCTGAGCTTGGAATATGTTACCAAATGAAGAATGGTTCCATCGTTTTATTTTACTCTTGAGGTATTTAATCTTCTGCTGAAATTTGAACATGCTTGTACCATTTGGCTAAGAGAATTTGATCCATTCCGAATTTACTAGATTGACAAAATCTAGATGTGTCATCCATAAAGCCTCGAAGCGAAATGGCCTGCGGGTAGCATTGCCTGGTCAAGACCATTGGAGAGAAATTAGCCAATGGTATAAGCCTGTCAGCAGCAGGATTGAAGCTGAAAGGTCTCCCCCTAAGTGGATTACATTGTCAGAGATTAGGAATCTGTCTAGGCGAGACGCAATTTGGTGCGAACCAGCTCTTTTGTTATTCCAGGTAAAAATGCCATTGTTGAATGGTATGCCAATAAGCCAATTGCTTTGAATGTAATATTTTAGATTTTTACTTTCCTTGTCCAGCTTATTCCTACCTCCTCGCTTTTCTTCCATCTTGGTTATCATGTTGAAGTCGCCCCCAGTGATCCAGAGCGGATGAGACCTATCAGTATTGATTGAGTAAAGGGTATTCAGAAGTTCTACCTTATGAGTTGCTTCCTGGGGAAAATATACATTGATTATGTGACCATGTATATTGGTTTCTGTAATGTGGAAAATAGCTTGAAGGAAATTCTTGTTTGCATGAATGTTGTTGAGCTCGATGGTGCATGCATCCCAGATGATTGCTAAGCCTCCTGATGCGCTAGAAGCATCTACTGCTATTGCTATACTACTCGGCTAGACTTTTGCAGCAATTCGGTCTAGAGAGATGGAGTTGCATTTAGTTTCCTGCAGAAAGAGAATTTGGGGCTTCTCTTGCTTTATCATGTTCTTAATTAGTCTTCATTTCCCAAGGCTATTGAGCCCCCTAATGTTCCATGAGATTAGCTTCATGGTTGAAGGTTGGAGAGAGAGTTGTAATACTTTGTGAGCTTGGAGTACCTGCCTGACTCCACTAGCATTTCCCCAATGCGAATGGTGTCTTGAAGATCTATTTTCCTCCCTATCTTTTTGTTGTCTTTGATTATGCTTTTCCCATCCCAAAGACCTCCAATTTTAATACCTAGGGATTTTTTCCTTTGAGCTCTGGAGAGAATTACTTCCAGATTCTCCAACTGTTGCTTTGGGATTTTATCATAATTTTTTGTTTTGCATGCCTACTCTAGACCAAGAATGTCCAAATCCCCAATGTCTATGCTTTTTGGTTCTTCTTACATATGTTGTGTGTCACTTATATCTTTTGTTGTTTCTGTTGCCGTGAAACGGTCAGGCTACGATTTGTCTACCTCCATTCCTTGCGAGTACCAAGTTGGGACTGTGTGCTTAGCCGTGGAGGAAGGATCTATGGGTAATCGTTTTGTTGGGATTTTTTTGGGATCAGAATGTGCAGGTTGTTTGTTCATCATGGGATCCTTCTCAGATGGGACAAGGGGCTCAGGGTTGTGTACTTCTTGTCAGGCTAGCACTTCAAAACTGTTGCTTATAGAAGGTTTTGATGAAATGGCTTGAGGCTTCTTAGGGATTGCAGCAGGTTTCTTGTGATTTTTCCTACAATTGGCAACTTTAGTGAAGCCAGTCAGATCCAGCTCCTTCGAGGCAGTGGTATTCGAGGGTTTCTGGTTTACAGGACAGTCTCGAAACAGGTGACCTAGTGCATGGCATCTCCTGCATCTGAACAGCACATGTTCATAATCAATTAACTGAACCCATTCAACATCGTCATGAAAAATACTTACCACATCCGAAAGTGCCTTGCTAAGGTGCATATAAATGCAAATGCAGGCGAAGGAGGTATATCTTTGGAGTTTTGTTTCCTCTTCCATTTTGACAAATTCACCGAGACCATTTCCTATGGTTTGTAACATCTCTTGATCCCAGTATTCCATTGGGAGTGAGTAGAGATAGATCCAGACTAGCGCCCAGCTGAGATCTTCTTTTTCTGGATTAAAGCACTCCACCCATCCCCTCAAATATAGGCTAGCTACGTTGAAAAAATAAGGGCCGCCATCTAGTACTCAGTTTCGGACCTCCAAGCAGTTAAATATGGTCGTGAAGAACCCTTTAGGTCCTAGCTACAGCGTTATGTGTCCTTTTGGCTTCCACTTCACTGTTATCCAGCCATGCAGTGCTTTCTCTGTTGGCCACAATCCTATGAATTTTCCTATCAATGCATGATCTCTCATGTATTAGATCTAAGCATTGATCCGATGACTTGGGAGCTCTATTTTTGGGCATTCAGTAGCAACCGGTTTACAGGTGTTTGAGGTGACCTGGGGGTTCTCCCTTTTGTTCGGCTTGGCATCTTATGGATCTATATTCTCTCTGTCTCCATTTTGATCAACTGAGCTAGTTCCTTCCTCACGTCTTTGAGGAGAACCATTTGCTTTGGGGGGAGGTTCATCATCCTCCCCCTAGCGGGTATTCATGATGCTCGCACTACTTCTTATCGCGTGCTGCCTTTCATATTACTGGTGGTATGACAGTATTGCAGAAGTCTGCTCAGGTCTGCCATTGTAGGTTCTGCAGAAACCCTAAGTCACCATTCCCTTAGACTGACCTCTCAACTTCATAGCATCGATTTTATCTCATCATTGATAGACATCAATTCATAATATTAATATTAATATTAATACACTTTATATTAATAATATTAATGTTAATGTCTTTAATATTGTTAAAATTAATAGAGTTTTCAAATTTTATTTTTTATCAATACTTCTATTTTCAATTAAAGCAACTATTATTATTCTTATATATATATATTAGTACCAAAGAAAAATTCTATTGTCTTTATCTGTATAGGTTTCTCTGAATTTTGAGGATGTTTTACTATATTTACAATATGTATATTTGGTCATCAATATTTTCACTTAATAATTTTTTTTTTAAATCTAGTAAAGATATAACTTAAAATTGGAATATTAAATTTAGTTTTATGTTTGATTTAGTTTTAATAATTTTATTAAAAACTATTATTTTTTAAATTATAAAATTTCTAATTTTAAATTTTTATTAAAGTATTTTCAAATTATTGAATTCTATTTTTTTAAAACATTTTTAATTAAAAATAACATTCAAATAGCTTCAACAAAAATAGTATTATAAGATTTAAATTAAGAAAAAAAACAAAGGTTTACATCCCATAATAATTGATGGTTTGTTTTTGCATATGAATTTAAAAGAAAACTGAAAGGCAGGAAGGTAAGACAAAGAGACGTTCTTAGCTACTTCAAAGTTTGGCTTTCCCTTATCTGTTATGTCATTTGTGTGTGAAATTGAGAAGGACTGCATTTATCAAATTTCAAAATGACAAAAAATTGGGAAATAAATATGTGTGTGAACTTGAGAAAGATTGCATTTATCAAATCTCAAAATGAAAAAAAAATGGGAAATAAATATGTGGCACAAAAGACCAGTGATATAAGATTTTACACATGTTCATGATATAAAGATTTATAAGTGTTCGAAATATTCTTTTATTTTAAAGTTAAAAATGTACATACATACATACATACATACATACATACATATAATATATATATATATATATATTATTATATAATATTGGTCTTTTTCACTTTTGTATTTTTAGTAAAATCCATGAAAAATATATCTTAAAATTGAAATAATTAATTTAGTTGACGCCTTTAGTTGTTATATATAATATATATATATATTATATATATATATATATAATATATATAATTTTTTTTAAAGAAATTTTAATGTTATATAATTGGTTCAAAATGTTGAATTTTGTTTTATATTGAATCAACTTTTCTATTAAAAAAATAATTGAAATAGTTAAAAATAAAAAATAAGGTGTTTACATTTTAATTTTTCTTTTAAAAGTAAAAAAAATGCTAATCAAAAGATTACCTATCATTTAGGTTTTTTTGTTTTCTAGTAAATGTAAAATAATAACTAATTAAAAAATTATTTTCATGAGAAAAAGTTTTCCGACGTAAATCACATGATCAGTCATTTGTCGATGCATTTCAAACCAACTAGTGTGGTTCATCACCAGGACAAGTTGAAGAATCAGATCTAGGCTACATGTTAAATAGTTAGAGCAGAACTTCCAATGACTATATTTGACTAGGCAACGGCTATATTTAACTGGTAGGCTAGACCTACTAAGAATTTGTAGGCCTCAGATCTTTAAATAAGAATAATGATATCACTGTTCTGAAGGCCAACAAAGGTGGGGTTGTTGTCATTCTTGACAAGATAGATTACCATAATAAGATGTTTGACCATCTTCATAATAGTGGGAGCTATAAAAAGCTTCCCAAAAACCCGCTAAAGAAGATTTCTAGGACTGCGGCTCTTGCCATCAAGTCCAGTAGCTCTGTGGGTTCCCTATGCCATAAACTCATTCAGAGTAGTCCCATCAATCCTAGGATCTACAAACTCGATAAAATTCACAAGGAGGGATCTCCCATGAGGCCCATTATTAACACCATGGGAGGTCCTACTTACCTTCTTACTAAATTCCATGCCTTAAAGCTTAAACCCTTAGTTGGCCATACAGAGTCCTTTGTCAAAGACTCTGCTTCCTATGTTGAGTTGCTCAAAGGCATTAACCTTGACGTTGGGGAAATTCTTTTTGGTTTTGATGTAATTTCCCTTGACACCTGCATCGCTATTAAGGAGGCCATGGTGGTGATCAACTACCTAACAGATCCCGATACCACTCGGTTAGTTGAAATATGTCTCACTTCAACATTTTTGAGTTTTGAAGGTGAGTTCTTTGAGAAAACCTATGGTGTTGCCATGGGCTCACCCCTTTCCCCTGTTGTTTCTAATATTTTTATGGAATATTTTGAATCCAAGGCCTTGAGCTTGACTCGCCTCCTACCTAAACTTTGGAAGAGATTAGTAGATGACACTAATGTCATCTAGTCTCATGGCCAAGAAGAGCTAGATCTCTTCTTTGATCATCTTAGTAGTCAGTCCTTAGCCATTAATTTCACCATGGAACAGGTAGTTGATGGTTGCCTCCATTTCCTTGATATTCCGATTTCTAAGAATAATAACAGTTCCCTCTCCCACCAAGTTTTTCAAAAGAAAACACATACAGAGTAATATCTTCATGCCAGTTCCCACTATTTCTTGGCTCACAAATTAGGCATTCTCAACACCCTCGCTACTCATGCCCTAAGGATCTCTGATGAAAAGAACTTTGAGAAATAGAAATCTCATCTCCTTAATGTCTTTTTTGAAAATGATTATAGTAGATACCTGGGTTAGAAGGCTTTCCTCAAAGCTACCAAAAATTCATCAATTAGAAGAGAACCTAAAGAATGGGTCCCAGGCGTCAATCTACCATTTGTAAAAGGAACCACTGATAAGATTGTGAGGATTATTAAGAAACATAATATTCCCTTGACCTTTAGACCCCTTAACACCATTCGTAAGTCCCTCCATTCAGTGAAGGATCCTATAGACCCTAAGGACATGAAGGGTGTCTATATTATTCCTTGTTCTAGTGGGACCCCCTATATGTAATATCCCTCCCTTAATAATAAATAATAAATAATAATAACTAATAAAAATAATAATTAATAATAATAAATAAATCACTTAATAAATAATAAATAATAATAACTAATAAAAATAATACAAAATAATAAGTAATAATAAAATATGAATAAATAATAAATAAATCATAATAAAAATAAAAAATAAAAATGATTATTTAAAGAAATAAGTAATAAAAATTAAAAAATAGTAATAACCATATTAAAAACTCTAATAAAAGAAGGAAATTATCAAAAAGAAGGAAATAAAACAAGAAAGCTAAAAATCAAAGGAAAAGTAAAGAAATAAAACAAGAAAAAAAGTTGCATGCAGACACATGGAGTGTGTGCATGTGGTTCCCTTCCAATGTTTTGTTCTATTTAAGGAATGGTGAGGAGGATGGGAGGATTCCATCATTCCAAGATTCTATCTTTCATTCTCTTGGGAGAATGGTATACTAACACTTAGGAGCACTGGTAGTAGTCGTTGATTGAGGGCTCCGAGGTGGCCAGTTGTAGCAGAATCCTGCACAATTGAGCCTACGGTTGGGAGGAGAGTTGTCCCCAAAATCTTGTGGTCACTTCGCAGCCGGCAAGTACAGGTATAATTTCATTGAAAGAATTTGTTTTCCTTTTAGACATTAAATTTAGTTTTACTTTGTGCTGTTACATATGGGACCCGAAATGCTCCAAGAAATGGAAGAACAAATGGCCACAATTAAGCAGAGACTGAAAGAAGCCAGGGATCGCCAAAAAAGTTATGCTGATACAAACAAAATTGATAGAAACTTTCAGGAAGGAAGCCAAGTTTTCATTAGAATCAAACCCTTTAAAAGTTCCTTTAGGATGGGTAAGGGAACAAAGCTATCAACTAGATTTGTTGGGCCATTCACGATCCTAGAGAGGATTGGACCAGTTGCTTACAAGCTCGAGTTGTCGTTCCATCTAAGAAAGATGCATAATGTGTTTCATGTTTCCATGCTTAGAAAATATGTACCCGACCCATCCCATGTTTTGAAATTTGACAAATTGCAGGTTTCCGAGGAAGGAGCCCTTCAAGTCGAACCATTCTATATACTGGACCACCGGGTTCGTCGACTCATGAACCGTGAGTTTGAGCAAGTCAAGGTCCAATGGGACCAATATAGCCTAGGGTCAGCTACCTGGGAAGATGCAGCTATTATTTTTCAAAACTTTCCTTATTTACTTGATTAAAATATGTGTTGAATAATGCTCCTTAGCTAAGACAGATACTTTATGGAGAATCTAAATGATGTTTTATGATTATGATGTTATGTCAAGATATATTGACATATTCATTTACTACATGATTATAGGTAATTAATGTTGATGTTATAACTTATGATGATAGCATGTATTATTCATAATGTTGCGATTAACTATGATGAATGTTCTCATGCTGACATGTAAAATTTGGTATATGGATTAATTTCTATGATACTATGATGGTATAGCTAATGCATTCATTGCATGTTGAGATATAATGATTGACAGGACTCTACATTGGGCCGAGAGGTCCGGTTTATTTGATGATCTCGTACGAGCCCATACGCACGAGGGAGAATAAGTAACATCATATGAGCTGGGGACAGACTCAATCAACACTACATATGCCAGTGATTCCTTTGTCTTGTGTATAGCTCTTGATGGCTAGCTCTAGAAGAACTATGAGACCATCTTGAGGAGGCCAAGTGCCTAATGATCTAGGCTAGGTCCCTAGTATTGGATTGGGATGCCGAAGTCTGGAAGGGATGTAAAGGACTTCGATGCCTGGGGCTGTGCGCCTTAGTAGTTGTGGGGGGAGTGGGCCAGCCTTGCGAGATGCCCGGAGTCATTGAGTATCGGACTGGATGCCTACCTTGGGGCAGATGAGGTCTGAGTCAGGCATGAGCCTTGGGGCCAGCCTTGGACAAGGATACAGACTGGGTTAGGCTTGTGCCTGGTGCCGAAAGTGGAAAAAGGACAGAGCTTCCTTGAGATTTCCCAGGGTGTTGGGAACTTTCGATGCCTTCTGGTTATACTAATTCAGCAGAGGGTGTTGGCAACATGAAGAAATAAAAATAATACAAAAAAAAA
>APFE030501353.1:106823-168959 GCA_000404065.3 Pinus taeda | reverse complement strand
ATTAAATTAAAATTAAAATCTATGTGTGATCTATGCTTTATGAATAGAGAAATACTTACTAATCCCACTTCCCTAACATCTTTACAGCATTTATATTTTGAGGAATCAATAAAGTTATTTAATTAGAATTTTGTTTTTTATTTAATTAAATATTTAATTAAATATACATACTTTAGTATTGTGATATTAATTTTTCTAAATTATAAAATGTATAGGTATGATATATATGTTTCTTACTGATGTTTTAAGGATGGAGTAAAGTTATTTAGTTAAAATTTGATTGACTAATTGTTTCCTTCTGTGTGGACGATAACTCATATTAAATGGTTTTAAATTTTGACTAATGTTTTATGATGTGATTAATTTGAAATATTTTTCTTAAATTTAGAATTTTGTTTTTTTGTTATTTTTTTAGATCGCTAGTATGTCTAATTTGTAGTTTGAATAGTTACAACTCAATCTCATTGATCCTTGGCCACATTAACCCTTATCATGGGTGGATTTTTTTCTTAACACCCTATCACCATTTATTCTAAGCCTCATAAAATCTCAACATTGTTATATTTTTTTATTTAATAAATATATTTTTCAATATTATTATTACTTTTCCAATGATAATGGTTTGATGCTATTAATTATATATAAATATATATATAATATATATTCATTTTTAAACGAATCGCTAAAATTAATTGATGATGATGATGGCTAATGTCCACTGAGACCAAATTTTGTTCTATCGGATCTAAAGAAATGAATAATTTAGTTTGATTCAAGATTTTATTCCTATGCTCAAAAAGCTTGGAGAGAAGCTATAAAAGGCTAGGAAGGTCAGTATTGTAACAAATATTATGACACTGAGCTCTAATGTGGTTGTATAGGGGGCACTCTAATAGGAAGTGACTTTCATCCTCAATGTTCATATTCTCATAGAGATGGCAGATCCTTTCCATCCATGGTGTTTTAGGAACTATAGAAGGACCCGTTTCACTATGGAGCTCATAAGAGTTCATTCTAATCTTGGCTATACTAATTTTCTTCTTTAAGCTAGTTAAAATACAAAGATACTTTTGATCTTCTATGGTGGGGTTGATGACCTCCTCATAGTATCTTAATTTTCTTTTAGCTCATAAATCTTTCTCACACCACAATTTTTATTTGAACTTAGAAGTAACAATATTTTTAATGTTATTAATGTTTTGTAATGCAGCATTCTTGTCGATCTCCCAATGGTTTAACCAAGCCCTAGTGTCTTTATACCACCCTTGTTTGAGCCTTATGTGGCTTTGGCTGGAATCTAAAGCTAGGTTAGGAAGTCTATGAACTCCTATGTTATTGAGTTTGTGCTTGTACAATAGAGGCCTAGTCATAGCAAGGCTCTCGATAGGGGAAAGGGCGACTTTTATAAGGAGAATAAGATAGGGTGTATTGCTTTTAATTTTGAAGTTATACATTATAAAATGTTTTTGGATTTACTCAATCTTTCTCAAGGATATATATATATATATATATATATATATATATATATAGATAAGATAAGATAGGATATAGATATAGATATTAGATAGATAGTATATATAGATAATAATTTTGATTTAATTAAATATATATTTCCAAAACATTGTTATGTTTATTTTTTTTTAATTTACAAGTAGAGGATAGTTTTTTATTTATATATTAAAAATTAATAATTTTTTAATTAGATTTTTATATTTAATTAAATAATTATTTTTTTCAACCCCGAGATGTGGGTGGTTAAAGACGTGCTAATGCGGATTAGACAGTGGTATGGCAGGTGTCTTAGCCACATGGCCGCCCACATTCCCACCCGGGATGATTTATGGCAAGCCACTGTCAACCTACAGGTGCCATTACTATATTGCACAGGTCAAGCACTCCTCTACAAGTTTAAGTCCATGGCTTCGACAAGCGTACATACCTCTGCCCCACCCCCTCTGAATTTCTCTTGCCTCCCCGATGTTGTAGAGCCGAGCTCTCGCACGACAATGACGAGGTGCTATCGACTCCTGAGTTGTATAGATTTGGGGGATGGAATCCATTTTTCCCAGAATGTTCTCTGCACTTTGCAAACTGAAGCATCGGTTCTGGTCTTTGTCTCTCGCCTTAATCGCCTTATGAATTCTCGTGCTGAGTCTACCTCTTCCTCCGTGCACAATGTTAGCACCTTCATCATTTCGGCCCACACTAGTTAGCTCCACCCCACCTGCAGGACCAAGCCGCGACAACACCACCAAATGCATTGCATGTGGGGCAGCAACTGAGGTAGCGCCATTCGCCCCCCCCCCCCCCTCTGTCCCCATCTGTTTCCCCCTCTGAGCTGACGACCCCTTCATCCTCCCTTCCTCCACCCCATCCACAACCCAATTCTCTGGCAAATATCTCGCCACCCACAGTGGAAGAGGCCGGGTCCAACCCATTGAAGCTCGGCATGTCAATACTGCAACCCAAACGCTCAACCTCTCTGGGTCCCTTCACTAGCTGCATCAAATGGCCCAATTCTGCTTCCACTGTACCATGAAACACCCTGCCAAGATCACCATCGTCTTTTTGGCGTTCAGAAAGGAGACTCGCTCGCAGAATGAATAGACTCACACCATTGCAGAACAACCTATCACTGCGCAACCCGCCATTGTTCAGGAGAAGCCAGACACCAACAAATTGAAGGGAACTCAAGAGAAGCTGACCACTAGCAAACAAAAGACCTCAAGTAGCAGCGCTGGTTCTCGCAAACGCAAAGGCGCCCAGGATAGCGTGAAGCATGGTGAAGGCATTCCTAGTAGCATGCAAGTAGTTGGGGATGATTGGGATGAATACAGGTGTCTAGTTAGGGAAGAGCCTCCTCCATCAAACAACACCTAGAGTGTCAACGTAGCCAGGTTTCGATTCCCGACTCCTATTCTTAGGGGCTTTTTTTAATGTTTTTCAAATTATGTCGTCAATTTTGGTGATTTACAATAATTGTTTCTCTTGGATTTTGAGTTGTAACCACTGCGCGGGCAGTATTTTCCATCTGTTTTTTGGACTGGTTTCCCCACAGTGGGAAATCTTGAATCAGTCTTTTGGATATCTAAACTTGTTATAACTCTGTTCTAGCACTGCAGAAACTAGAGCTTCACTCTAAATTACCTATTTCATTAATAAAATCAATGCTACTTAATTAATTAATATATATATATATAAAACATTATTATATTATTTTTCTTTCTAAATTATAAAATTCATGGGCATGAGGCATGTTTTGTATTAAGTTTTAAGAATATAGTAAATTTATTTACCTAGAATTTATTTTATATTTAATTAAATATGTATATTTCCCCGATTGGTATATTTCTTTTTTTTTCCAAATTATAAAATCTATGTATATGATACGTGCTTTTGTATTATGATTTAGGAATCATTAAAGTCACGTTAAATTAGAATTTTATTTTTATATTTAATTTATATATTATTTTTGAACGTTGTTATATTATTTTTTCTTAAATTATAAAATTTATGTGTATGAATCATGATTTTGTATTATATTTTAAAGAACACCAGAAATATTTAATTAGTATTTTATTTTTTATTTAATTAAAATATATATTTTCAATATGGTTATATTATTGTTCTAGGTGTGTAGTTGAATTAATGATACATGTGGTGTGAAAGCGTATACAATAAGACATCAAAAGTTCAATCCTTTGACCTAATTTTTAGTCCCTGCCCTCCGGGCCTGGCAGGGACTATAGTAATCGCTTTTGGTCGGTGCCAATTAGTTTGACACGATAATCGATATGCTAATTAGAGCATAACGCAAAGTTTTTGGAAAACATACATCAGCCAATCCAATATTTTATTCTTTTAACCAATCAACGCAATCTCAGCAATCTCAGTCTTATTTGGCCTCAAATCGAGGTATACAGGCTAAAATGTTAGGACAAAGTTCTGAGAAGTACAAGCCGTTAGACAAACTTGACACCTTAACGAAGTAATGCTATCTTTACATTAGCATTAGTTTGCTAACATTTAATGTTAACGTATATCACTGAACTAGAACTTATGCGTATTTTGTTTGCAGCTTGGGTTGGCAGCTATTGGAAGCGGTTGTGCATGAAGTGGTACGTGTCCATGCAAAGTGGTGCAGCTGTTCTACCCCGGCACCGCCTTGTTCAGACTCCAGTGCCATATATTCCATATATTCCAGAGATTCAGTATATTCTATTGCCTGCAAAGAACACCCGGCACCGCCTTGTTCAGACTCCAGTGCCATATATTCCATATATTCCAGAGATTCAGTATATTTTGTGGCCTGCAAAGAACCCCGTGCTTCTGTGTATATTCTGTGGCCTGTAAAGAACCCCCTGCTTCTGTGGCTTGCAAACTCCATTCCTCACCGTCTTCGACTGGGTTGCAGACCTTGAACCCAGCCCAGATAAAAAGCACCTCAACGCAGAGTATGCAGGCGCACACCCTTAATTTTTTTTGAAGGCAAGCTGACAATTTTCTTTGTATATATTGTTTCTTGCTGAAGAATAATTACTACTGTGCAAAACATTCAATTTTTTCAAATAGATTCTAACTCAAATTTTGTTTGTATATATTGTTTCCTGCTGAAGAATAATTACTACTGTGCAAAACATTCAATTTTTTCAAATAGATTCTAACTCAAATTTTGTTTGTATACATTGTTTCCTGCTGAAGAATAATTACTACTGTGCAGTGAATGAACTCAAAGAACAGAGAAAGATGTCTGACCTGAAGGACTTGCCCATATCTGACGATGAAATAGAGGGAAGGCGGCTGCCCTAATTCCTTTGGCCACTGCACCTGATCTTCATCCATGGTTGGCGGCGGACATGAAAGACCAGGGATGTCGATCAATTTCTGGCACAATTCTGTCTCAATGCAGGCAAGAGCTTCATGACACTGCTCCAGCAGAGAAAAATAGGCTACTCCAGCAGAGAAAAATAGGTTGGGGCGCTAAGACCTTCGGTGGCTATAAATGGCACGCTACTAACGGCTGCCATCTTAAAGGCTTCAAACACAATACCTCTATTTAGAAAATCTTTAAGCGGATTTCGGCCAAATTTGGCCTGTAGGCGCAGATTTCTCCCGAATTGAAACAGAATTTCCTATTTCTCACCCAAACCTGCTGTCTAGATGTCACAGTTGTTGAATACATACAAATAACTGAATCTGTAGAAAATGAAAATATATCTAGAATCTTGGAGGCAAATAACAAAACATTCAGGCAAGAAGGCAAATATATTTCAGGATCACGACATTCTATTTTCTTTTTAATCTGGAATGAAACCAGGGTAAATTTTGGATTACTAATGTGGATACTAAACTAAGTAAACTTTCTTTCTTGATTATAAAGACTAGCTCAAAGAAATGGCAGAAAATCAATCCCTGTGATGAACGACAATATTAAAGAATTTCACGGAACAGTGTCAAGAAATTTCACTTATGGCTCTAAACACATGAACTAACCCTGAAGCTTGCAGTGCACGAAATCTATGGAAAAAGGCTTTAAATTCTTGAACGAAACCCCGCCACTACTGTTTCTCACGCAATTTAATTACCTCAAAACCTGAACAAGTGATCAGGAGTGCCTATATTCCAAATACCAATCGAGGTTAAAATTGCGAATACTTTGCCAAATACTGTATGTGATAACGCGAGCAACCGTTATATAATGGGATGGACGTGCTTTTCATAGACTTGAATGTCGGCGTCCAGGTAAATGAGCTTGTTGTATTCTTCAAACTGCATTATCACAAGCCCCGTAAGACAGAAAGCAGTCCCGCTAATTCTAGAACTCGTTCTCTCCTTAAATCCAGAAATCTATGCCATGAACGATGAGCAGGAACGCCATGAATTTCCTGCATTCCCATTTCCATGGCTATGTAATGGGCAAGATCTGCACGTGCCTCGGCTAACTCTCTCTACAACTGTTTCACTTCACCTCGCAGAACTAAGATCGCTCCCACGCAACCATAAACAGTGTCTTTCACTCTCGCCTGTGCTTCGTACGCCAACGAACTGACTGCATCTTCTCTCTGGTGGTGAGCATACAAAGGGGTAATAGCCATCAGAGGGAGGTGGGCATGCAAGATATATTACTGCCATCTGAAGGATTTCTGGATGCTCGGTAATGAAGGCAGCTGGTCGATGAGATACGTGGCGAGCGAGCACCAAAAGGATCATGCATAGACAGAGAGCTAATTATATTTGAATTAAAACACGGGAGTTTTAAAACTTAAATGACACGCTGCACCATCATAAAAACAATTGCTAATTCTGGGGATTATTTCCTAAGCGATGCTTCAACCATAGCATACATTAGGTCATTATTTGGTGCAGGTTCTTATTCGCCTCACCTTGCAATGGCAACCAACTTTATTTGTAAACAGAGAGAAATATTCATTATATGATCATGCAGAAGTGGAATAAATGTTAAAATTGAAGCGGGAGATGTCGTTGTTGCTGATTTGGATGCCTCCACTCACTGACTTCACCACCGATCCTCCGCGGCTTACCGTGGCAGACTGTTGCCCTTCGCTGAAATCCATACTGTATGTATTAATCCCAGCTATAAAATTGAACGGTTGCGAAACAACGCCGCCAGATGTTAACACCACACTGGCATTCTCAGTCAGCACAGTAGTTACGTATACTTTATCGCTCAGTTCATCGGAGTGCAACACTTTGCAACTGTCGGTGGTGGCATTGGCGTTCTTGGATTGGGTGTAATAGAACAGGTAGAGAGCGTCCTCTGTCACGGCAGGCTCGCTGCCCATCTTGTACCATCGGATGTAATGCTCGCCCAGATCCAGGTACGCCTGGTGTGTGAAGCTCGCCACGCTCTTGGCATTATCGCCTTGGCTTAGCGGAGGTGCCACGTAGGAGCTCTCCAACCAGTCATTCCACGTGACGATCTCGACTAGAGGTGGGTTGAGGTTTATGATCTGCTGCCATCAGGTAAGCCATAGGCACGGGCCTTGATAATTGCCCTTCACTTGGCAATTGCAACTGTCTTCGTTGGAATTCATGCACGCCGACGAGCAACTGCTATCGCTCTGGATGTTCTTGAAGAACCAAGGGCTGGGGGTAGCCATGTACACCTTACCCTTCTCATTACAGGCCTGCAGATAATTGCTGTCCTTGTCACCCGACGGCGTCTGGAGAGCCGAGTCGTAGTAAGGCCAGGCAGAGGTGTCCCACACCATGAGACCGTCGATGATGTCGTTAGATTGGGTGAGTTTGTCGTTGTTGACAAATGTCTTTCCTTCAAATATGCAATAGCTATTCTACCTACTTCAAATATACAATACCTATTCTACCTAACCTGCTGGACTGAGGATATATATATGTATATATACATATCACCGCTAAGTTTATAAACTTTCCTTTGCAATCCACATGTTTTCGTTTTGTACATATAATTATCATTGCATGTCACCAGTTTTTATGTGAAGTCATCGAAACGGTATTGTTCATATCTATCAATACAATCAGACCGGACAATCAGATCGTTGCCGCATTTGCTACTGGGTCTCAACTAAGTAAACTGGTGGATATAGGTATGGGTCTACAGCTAAGCTACTGCGTCAATGGCTGAATCAATGGCTTAATCTACTGCATCAAACTCAGAAACGGCTGATGCGGGTGGTGTTGAAACTGGGTCTACGACTAGCTCTGCTGGTTCAAATGCTATTATTGGTATTGCTCCATCCATATAGTCAAGCGCATCATCGACTGCTTCACCTGGTCCTCCTATAACTAGAAGGGATGTTGGGACTGCAATTGCTCTCGCTGGATCGCTGGTTCTCGACTAACCATTGCTCAGAATACAACGGCTTGCACACAGCAAAATCAAATCATCTTCCCCAGATGACAGCAACAACAACCAGAGTTCTCCGCGCCAGAGTTTATTTGCAACCTAACAAACACACTGCTTAAAGATTTGGACTTTTTGTTTGACTATTGGGCTGGGGCAGGGACTAGCTGCCCCGCAGCCCCTCTTGTTTTATATTATAAGCCATTAAAGTATGATTGACCTAGTTGTCCATTACTTTATATTAAATTACATAACAATATTGTTATATCATTTTTTTTCGCAATTATAAAATACATATGAATGATACACGTTGTAAGAATGATACACGTTGTAAAAGCACATATAGTTACAAATAATGCTTCGCTCACATAATACATTTTGGTATCAAATGTCATTGTAATGTTCCCGACTGTATTTGAGCGTTGCAAAGTTCTAAACTAGTGTACTCTTTTTTTTGGAGTTGTTTATATTGCGATTTTTTGGAGATTTTGGTGACGGAATCCGGCGAAGAAATTGAGGTAGAATCTTGATTTGTTGCAGTTAAAATGGTTTTTTAACTTCATATTTGGATTCAGCACCCTGAAAAACCCTGGGACGGTTTGTTTGATTGTGCATAAACTAGCTATCAAACTTGGGATTCGAATAAATTACTGCCAGATAAACAACTCCTTTTTTTTAATGATTTAGAGTGAATTTATATAGATGTTCATTCATATGTTAAATGAAAAAATAATTTATTTGATCGTTTAATATTTTTATAAAATATTATATTAGAGCTGAATTGCAATTTTTCTTAAATAATTTTTATTTCAATAATTAACTTCCACAGCCGAGCCTTCTAAATAGCATTTTTATTACTAAATTACTAATATATATTATATATAATATATTATATATATATATATATATACTGCACGAACACATTTCAAGGCATTTAAATCCATACTCAGCCGTAATAAATGGCTTATATGTTTTACTGAGCACCTTGCCTACTATTCTTTTTAAAAGTTTGTTATGAATGTTCTCTGTCTTCGACATTCCAGTTGGCAAATGATGTGGTTGTGATGTGAGTTGGCATTGTAAAACCACAAGACACGGCGTCACCAAATGCATAAGTAGAAGGAATAAGACGCCCAAAAAAGTCGAACTTTTTAAAAAGATTTGATCCAGTGTAATCAATCCTTTTTACTAGCCACATAAAGGTATTCAACTAGTAAAGACTGGACCAAATATCTATTAAATTTTATTGATGGGTATCTAGTTTTGGGTGGAACACTCCCCTTCACATACGAGTATGTTATTATGTGGATTGAATTATGTACATGATTATGTGCTATTTCAATCCATTAATTTGTTATTATTTATAAATTTAGTTTAGGGTTGGGTTAATATATAAATAAATAAATAAATTATTATTATTAAATTTAGTTTAGAGTTACATTAATTAATAAAGATATTTTTGTTTATGAGAAGAATGTTATTATTAAAGTTGTGTGAACTTACTACTCAAGTGTTATATAATATTTAATTGTCAATAAATTGTAAAATATATTTAGTAAATATATGTTGGAGTCACGATTGTCGTTACACCAAAACTCGCAGGGTTATATAAATATTTTAATTGTCATGAAAATAGTTTATATATATATATATGAAAAAATAAATAAATTGTAAATATATTTAGTAAATATATGTTGGAGTCACGATTGTCGTTACACCAAAACGCGCAGGTGCTAGTAAATAGACACATTGCTAGAACTAACGGATCCACGAAACACACGGAAGCTAGTAAATAGACACATTGCTAGAACTAATGAATCCACGAAACACACGGACGGAAGCTAGTAAATAGACACATTGCTAGAACTAATGAATCCACGAAACACACGGAAGCGTTGGATCAACACTGCCATTAACGGGGAGTGCAATAATCTTCCCCCTCAACGCAAGCCAGGTGAGTTTCAAACTCTAGACCTTTGGCTCTGATACCACTTGTTAGAGACATGATTGCCGTTACACCAAAACCCGCAGGTGTTAGCAAACAGACACATTGCTAGATTTAAGCACATGCCACGAAACACACGGGAGCGTTGACCTTCTACACCACCATTAACTGGGAGCCAAAAATCTCCCCCCTCAACACGAGCCAGGTGTGTTTAGAACTATAGACCTCTAGCTCTAGTACCACTTGTTGGAGTCACGATTGCGGTTACACCAAAACCCGTAGGTGTTAGTAAACAAACACATCGCTAGAGTTAACAATCTCCCCCCTCAACACGAGCCAGGTGTGTTTAGAACTACAGACCTCTAGCTCTAGTACCACTTGTTGGAGTCACAATTGCAGTTACAGCAAAACCCGTAGGTGTTAGTAAACAAACACATTGCTAGAGTTAACGGATCCATGAAACACTAGCGTTGGATCAACACCTCCATTAAGGGGGAGCACAACAATCTTCCCCCTCAATGGCGCAACAATATAAAAGACTATTTTTTTAGGTAGAATAGTTTTGCTGATAATCTTGTTTGAATTGTTAATTGTGATTATGTTTATTAAGAATGGTTATTATTTCTCTCACTTAAGTTTAATTAGTAACCTGGAAATTTCATGATGATAACAAACATTATTGTAATGGCTAAATACCCATAAACATTATTGTATTAACTCTCACTCCCACCATTCCTATTAACTTAGTGGACAAATCAACTGAACATAATACTGGTAAGTCAATTAACAATAATCATGAAAATGAATGCGCTGGTAAGTCAATTAACAATAATCATGAAAATGAAAGTTGACCAATACATTAAAAAAGGATATACTTAAGCTTCCGGAGTTACAATAACAGCCATTACCCATCTTGATTCCATCCACATTCATGATCGTGAATAGGGATGGCTATATCCCATACTATTTTACTGGATTTTCAAAATAGATTAGAAAAATAAACCAATTTACTTCTGAAACAAATTAGTTTTATAATTTCTTGTAATAACGAGTTTTATGATTTCCAGTCATAACTTCGATGAACGGTTTGTGACTGCCAATGTTGTTCTCTTAAAACGAACTTTTGGAATTGAATATATTAATTTACCAATTTCCTCAATGAAATACTTGAAACATCCGAAATCATCCGAAATCGTCGAAGTTTAGAATCTCACATATTTGTAGATCTAAGATGCTCCTAAAATACGAGTATACCAAAGTAGTGCAAAGAGAGCTAGACTTTAAGATACATGGTATTATTATATTACCGGTGTCACGGTTTAGATACAAAGCATTGGTCATATCAGTTTTATTCCAGAACAAGCTGACAGACCCGTCAACATAAATTCATGATTAAAAACTAACGAAAATACCCTAAAACCAACACACGCATACACAACCTTATAGAAAACGAAACCTAAGCACCAGCACAGAGCTTTCGATGAAACCGAACAACTTGAACATCCGCAGGCAACATTCTGTGATCAACATGAAAGCCAATCGCAGAGAATCAGATGGAAAGGAGGAGGCCGGGCATGGATTTGTCCTTACGTTTCACAACGCTGCTCTCCCAGATGGGGGAGGGGTTTTTTTTCTCACAAACCTGAAAGTCCGTAATAGTGACTGTCGTATCGAAATACTCTCGAACTTGTATGACTATTCCTTTCTCTACCGTCCAGACGTGTATCCAATAAGGAGTTTCGTCGCCTCGACTTTCAACTAACACCTTTTTGCCGAGAGCGGTAATGGAGTAGGGTTTGAACTTGACACAGTGTAATTCACAGTCGGGTTCGCCTGTGAGCAAACGCTCTAGGTATCGATACCGTGGCGGGCCGTGGAACGACCACTCTATATCGGGGGCCAAAATCTTCCGCACTGTCGCGCCATCTTTCGATTCTAACGCAACGTACAGCCGAAGAATAGCTTTTTTATTTTCTTCACCCTCCAATGTGCAGTCTGTTGAGTAAGTTGGGTTAACGAGCATTGAAGACGTTGGAGATTACAGAGACCAGAACAGCCAGACAGCAGGTGAATCGAAGGCCATGGGAGGAATTAATTGGTCTACATGGGAACAATTAGTGGGTGCTGTGTGTTAAATATGAAACCGTTGTAGGTTTTTTTCGCAGAGATCAAATTGAAAAAGCGACCGCAAGGGCGTGAATCGTATGCGGGGCTAGTGGATAGAAGGCCTGCTTAAAGTGAAGTAGCATCTTTAACGTAAAACTTTTCCCGGAGAAAGAGATTCCACTTGTTAAAGTGTTTGATCAAACGCCCTTCACCAGATAGCTGATTTGAATTCACCAGATAGCCGATTTTAAATTCAAATGATTCTCGCTTTTATGGTATCTCGAATGCCCTTTACCAGAAAGATGATTTTAAATTCAAATGATTCCGATCTGGGAATACGTGTCTTTTATGGCGTTCAAGATATGGGTATTCCGGGGCGAACACTCAACAATCCCGTGACTTTTAGTTGTGAGGCCTAGATAGTCCTTTCACTCAATGTATTAGATAGCGTTACGGTCAATATGGCAAGTGCGTGATTAAATGGCATTGCACAGCCAATATCTGAAAATTGAAGGTCAAATCTGGTTACTTTTCAAAAAGTAAAGATGATGCGTGCAACGGGATTTTTGATGTTGTTACGAGGACAGTGTCCATAGATTATTATATTATTACTAGGAAGAGACGAACCTTTTATTATAATCATCCCTAGCAGATGTCACTGCATGCATAAGGAGATGTCACTACATGCATAAGGTTTGATTTTAGATGTTATTAGGAGGATACTTCCAACATATTCATGAGGATGAGATATCGATAACAAGGAGATGTAACCCACGATAACAAACCCAATTTTCTATTATCATTGAGATCCATATATATATTATATCCATATAAATTGATTTTCATGATTTTAATAAGTTTGCAGAGATTAAATTTCTTAATAGGCAAATTTATTTGTTTTAGAATGTAAAATTTCAAAAAAAACACTTGTCTTTCAAAACAATGTTGCATATTGTGTAATTTTTCATTATATAAATTTGATTTTTCATTTTAGATATTAGACTTCACCAAAAAAATATATATGAAAAACTATCGAGATGTAAAACACTGTGATTATTTGAAATATTTTAGAATGTTTTAACCCTAAAGTTTAGTTTTTTTAAAGGTTTTAAATATATCCAAATTCAGCGTCTTTTTCTGTGGTCCATATTTTTATGTGGTCCATATTTGGATTATTTCAAACGAATTTTAATAGAAATCACATTAGTAGATTTAGGTGGACGGCCTCGAACCAACTAGTGTGGCTCATCAGCAGGACAAGATGAAATATCAGATCATAGGGGTAAGTTAAATAGTGAGTCAACCAACCAATGTGGTTCATCATCACGATAAGATGAAAAATCAAATCATAGTGGTAAGTTAAATAGTGAGTCAACCAATCAATGTGGTTCATGATGAAGACAATATGAAAAATTAGATCATAGAAGTATGTTAAATAGTGAATCAAGAGTTTCTAACAGCTATAAGAAAACCACTTTAAAAAACAGTTAGTTTTTATTGGATAGGACAAAGAGACAAAATATTTTTATTTGTTATCAATTAATAATATATTAATAAATCAAATTAACTATTAAATACAATATATAATTATATATATAATCATGACCCTAAATATATATAAATAATAAGACAAAGGACTATAACAAAGGTTTAAAATAATATTTACATGCATGCAAGGCCATTGAGGGAGTTAAACTTATAACGTATTATGTAAATTGTGAAATTCATGCTTAAAATCTCTATATGGCCGTATATATATATGTATAATTGAGATTGAAATATTTTATTTATAGAGTACATTGTCCATATTAAAATCTCTTTCTCATTAATATATTTTTAAATACATAACTTAACTTTCAATAGTGAAACATTTTATTCATCATGCACATGGAATATTTTTATTATTATTAGTATACTTTGAAATTCTCATATCAAATTATATTACAAATTGAATAAATTTTATTAGGAAGTAACTAAATTATTTTATTTAAATTCCTTCTTCATCTTTGATATTGAAATATATTAGTTAACTTAGATATTAAGACAATTTATTAGGATCCCTTATTGAAATGTCTGTAAGTCAAATCCAAGATTTGTTTTACCTTTAATCATTTCATCTTTATGATGGAGTAAGACAACTAGCCTAGTTTGTTCTTTTTACCCTATCAATAAACATGTCCCCTTAAGGGGCACACTCTATGTTTGTTAGTATTTCTTTCTAGAACCAACATAGATCCATCTTAAATACGGATTTAACATGAGCCCAGAAAGATCCAATTTCTTCACGTGTAATTTTTTTTATGAGCCAATATTATTTAAATGTTTTGTATAGTTTTTTTTAGATTTTTCATGATTTTTTTATTTTTTATTTTGGGAACATAAGCAAAATTTCAAGTCAATCTTGATGATATACAGACAATGTTACACAGCATACTTGGTTGTAAAATAAGTCTCTCGGCTCAATCAAATCTTGCTATGGATTAGGGAAAAGTTGCTATTTCTAATGTTACACATCAAATCTTGCTATGGACTGGGAAAGGTTGCTATTTCTAGCATGCCTATCTAACGATGGTTAGAAGATATTTTCTTCTTTGGTATGGTATATATATACGACGCAAAAGGCCTCGGGGCACGTGAGGAGACTGGAAATACATAAATGATCTCGTGTCTGAAAAGCTTTGTTGGGTGTTTCATTCCTATTGAATTCTCATTTAAAACTTACCTGTGTGTTTCCCAGTCTCTTGACTGGGAATCCCGACACCAAAAGGGATGGTCGTAAGGTAAATTTACAAAGGAACGAATGAGTCGTTTGTGAGAAATTTAGGGGATGAATAGACTTTTGTTTATTCATAGGACTCACGATGGGTTTAGAGGCTTGAATTACTTTGAAGGAAAGCCTATACTAAGTTAATTGCAGCAAATCCTGTTCGTGTTGTGTGGCTCGACCATTATTGGTTTTCGAGCACAGGCGAGTTCCAAAACTCGACCTGTTATCCTCAGATTCTATTTAAGAAAAACGAAAACTTTAGTTACCGAGAGAACTGTCTTCGTAAAGGAGGTAACGAGGATCGGAAGTCGGGCTTCAACGCATGTGCACCATTTGTTACACCATCCTGTCTCCGACCTCATGAATGGACCCCCGGGTAGTCGACTAGTCTGTCGTTCGATATAAAGAAAGAAATTGGTGGATGGTAAAACGCCAACCATAGGCGGGTCCGACCTATAGTCCGACGACCTCACCATCGGCGGAAATTTCTAAGCTCGACTTGTTGTGGAGCTTAACTAGCGAATTGCCTTGGGGACTGTGCGTGCTTGGGACTTTCACGCGACCGCTATGATTAAGGTTAGCATTTAAATTTTTGAAGGATTCCCTCACGAATTTTCATGTGGAATTAGTGAATAAATACACGGTGGATAGATTATCATCCGTGTGTTGATTTATGGAAGAAATTTGTTTTCTACGTTGTCGCTGTGTTATTTGTGGTATTAGAGCATCCTCAGAGCTTAGAAAAGAAGCCTGTAACTGCCAACATAAACTGAGACACTGCTAAAGGTGTGCCGCTAATATGGCAACCAAAAAGAGGTGGTCGAGGAAGGGCCGAGATGGATGACGAAAGAGGAGGGATGGAAGATGACTGGAGATTGGAGCTGAGGTGTCTCTAGGCGAGAATGAACACCGTGGAAAGTGGCCAGAAATGAGACCCTTATACAAGAGACATTAGTGAGAATGAGCATATGAGTTATAAGGAAGATGTCGAAAGAACGTGAGGAAGAGAGTAACGTAATGAGCAGTTGATTACACTAGTTACCAAGGTTAGGTCTAGACAGAAAACGGCACTGCCGATATATGAGGGAAATCTGAATGTGGAAGAGTGGTTAGATTGAATCAGCGCTCTGAATAAATATTTTGACTATGAGGATGGTGAGGAGAACCAGACACTCAAATATGTTGTGCATGCAGTATTGTGGTGAGATGAGTTGTAAGTTGAAGGCAAAAAAGGAAAGTCTGAGATTAAAAGTTGGGACAGGATGGTGGCTAGATTCAAGAATAAATTTATACCCAAAGATTACTAGCTGAATCTATTTACGGAACTACAAAATTTGATGTAAAAATTCATGATAGTGAAAGAGTATACAAAAGAGTTTTATAGGTTGAGTAAAGAGCAGGCCACATCAAAGAGGATGTGGAGAAGGCGGTCATGTACATTAATGGCCAAATATTTGACATTCAAGTTGAAATCAGCCTCTTACCCTTGAAGACTATAGATGATGCCTATTAAGTAGCATTTAGGGTAGAGGAAAATTTTTCTAGTAAGGACGGCCAATGTAGCAGAGGAAGGAGTCTAGCTAGAGGGTTAGGGACTCCCAACACAGAAAGAACATAGACTCCCAAAGAAGGTGTAGGGAGTTCAAGTAGTCAATCTCCAAGAAGGGGAGAGTCAAAGGGCGACATATTTTTTCCAAGAGACAGAGGCAAAGACAAGGAAGGTAGATGTTATATATATGGAAGACAATTTTCCTGTCATGGAACTGTCTCAAAAATAAATCAACAGGACAGAGAGGAATGCATGTTGTAGAAGCTAGGGATGAGGCAACGACAACACGAGTAAAAGCAGAAACATCTAAGTTAGGTGAGTCTATAATGCTGAAGATTGTTTTAATTAAATGATAGAAGGTGAGGCAAGATTCAACCAGTGAAGAAATATGTTTGGGATGATTTGCAAATCTAAAGTGTTGCAAACTGATTATTGATAGTGGAACCACTAACAATTTGGTTTATGTGGAAATGGTGGTGAAGTTGGGGCTACAAAGGATGACACATTCCACTCCTTATCGAGTGACATGCCTACAAAAGGGACATCATATCTTAGTCAATGAACAAAGCAAGGTGGAATTTGAAATTGTAGTTACAATATAAGTTCTTATGTGACATTATGCCAATGGACATTTGTCATGTCTGACTAGTAAGGTTGTGGCAGTATGATAGTGGTGTTATTCATGATGGGAGAAAGGACACTTTCTCTTTCGAGAAGGAAAACTACAAGAACATGTGTTTACCTTTGGAAGAGAAAGGAGCCAAAGAGGATGCAACCCAAGCATATTAATGATGACTCAGAAGGAGCTGCTACAACAAGTCAAGCAAGAAGAGGAGGTGCAGTTCATTGTAATTGGAAAGCCTCGAACTGTCCATACACACACAAATCTAAATGAGACTCCTATTGAAATTCAATCATTATTAGAATAATTTGTTGATATTATAGTCGATGAGTTTCTAAATTCCTTATCACCTATAAGAAGAATTAGCCATCATATAGATTTAATTCCAATAGCTTGCCTACCTAACAATGCAACTTATAGAATAGCCCCTAAGGAAAATGAGGAGATCAGAAAGCAAGTCCAAGAGTTGTTGGAAAAAGCATTGATCGAAAAGAGTTTGAGCCCGTGTGTTGTGCCATCTCTCTTGAGTCCAAAAAATATGGAGGTTGGAGAATATGCACTGATTCTAGAACTATTAACAAGATAACTATCAGGTACACATTTCCTTAACCTGGCATGGATTATATAATGGATTGTCTTAGTAGTGCCAAATATTTTTCCAAAATAGATTTAAAGAGAAAGTATCATCATATCAACATGAGATAAGGGATAAATGGAAAAAAACATTTAGAACCAATGATGACTTGTATGAATGGTTGATTATGTCTTTTGGCTTGACTAATGTACCCAAAACTTTTATGAGACTCATGAATGAGGTTCTCAAAGAATTTATTGGCATGCTTGTGATTGTTTATTTAAATGATATCCTTGTGTACAACAAAACCAAGGAAGAACACCTCAGATTTATAAAGCTAGTATTAAAGAATCTACAAGATAAAAAACTTATGATAGATCTGAAGAAGTGTTATTTTCTTAAGACAAATATCGTTTATCTAGGATTTCTAATTTCTGCTGAAGCGTTGAAAATGAACCATGTGAAAGTAAAATCCATTAAGGATTGGTGTTCCCCAACTAGTATACATGAGGTGAGAAGATTTCATGGATTGGATAGCTTTTACAAAAAAAATATTCGAAATTTCAGCCACATTTGTGCACCAATGGTAGAGACAATTAAGAATGAACAACAACTATTTAGATGGACAACTTCAGAAGAAGCATTTCAATTATTGAAGAAGAAAATTAATTAGCAACCTATATTAGTTTTTCCTGATTTCCAGAAGCCTTTTCAGCTACATCTAATGCCATTGGAACAACAATTGTCCTTAGCCAAGATGATAAAGTAGTAGCATATTTTAGTGATAAACTCAATGAGGCCAAGAAAAAATATTCTACTTATGACAAATAAATTTATGCATTAATTCAGTTTCTCAAGATGTGTACATTATCTTATGCCTAAATAATTCATCCTGTACAAAGACAACCTTGCATTGTAATTTCTTAGTAAACAAGACAAGATGAACCAAAAACATGAAAAATGGGTTGAGTACATACAAAATTTTTCTTTTCTTTTAAACCATATAAATGGAAGTGCTAGTAAAGTTGTTGATGCTTTGACCAAGAGATGTTTAATTCTGTAGGATTTCCAAGTTAACACTCTAGGATATGAGCATCTTCAAGAATTGTATATGGAAATTTCATATTTTATAGAAATCTATGAAGCTGTTAAAATCCTTTGATGGGAAATGGAAGCCTGTGGCTTGAATACTTGGTTCGTGATGGATTATTGTTCTAGGGAAATCAATTGTGTATCTTAAGAGGATCAATGAGGGACAATTTAGTCAAAGAGAAACATAATGGAGGGCTTGGTAGTCACTTTAACCATGACAAGACCTATGCCCAATTCAGTTCCATATATTCTTGGCCAGGTACGAGGGAATATGTTAAGAGGTTCATGGATAAATATAGAATTTGTAAAAATGTTAAAGGGAGACAATCGAATGAAAAGATATATCAACCACTGCCCATATCGAGCAGGCCTTGGGACGCCATTAGTATGGATTTTGTTCTGGGTTTTCCAAGAACTTAGAGAAGTCATGATTCAATTTTTGTAGTAATGGATAGGCTTTCTAAAATGATGTATTTAACACCCCATTCCAAAATCAATGATGCTTCCCATATTGAAAATTTGTTTTTAGAGAAGTAGTGAGACTACATGGATTGCCTAGGAGCATTGTTTCAGATCGAGGCGCCAAGTTTGTTGGTAATTTATGGAGAACTTCATGGAATAAATTGCAAAAAATATCGACCTACATCTCAGCTTATCATCCCCAAATAGATGGGCTGAACAAAGTTGTCAATAGAAGTATGGGAAAGTTACTAAGTTGTCTAGTTCATTAGCATAGTAAATGATGGGATCAAGTTATCCCACAAGATGTATTTTCCGATAATGGCTCTCCTAATACAAGTACAAGAAAATTCCCCTTTCATATTTTTTATGGCATGCATTCGAGGGGTATTTCTGAACATGGAAATTTAGGGTAAGGAGAAATTCATAGTGCAGATGCAGAGGAATTTTCTACAACAATGAAAATGATACATAAGTAAGTCAAAGAGTAGCTACAGGAAAGTAGCCATAAATATAAGTAGAGGGGTGGTCTCAAGGAAAGGGAGGTGAATTTTGATGTTGGAGATCTAATTTTAGCTCATTTAAGTAAAGAAAGGTTCCCAAAACGTGAGTACAATAAGCTGAATTTGAAGAAGATTGGTCCTTGCAAAATTTTGAGGAAGTTTTCAGTGAATGCTTATGAAATTAAATTGCCTCTGGATATGGGAATTTCCCCCATATCCAATGTTGAAGATATGTACCCTTATCAGGAACCTAGAGAAGAGACATGAAATGAAGAAGAGAATATTCAGTCAGAGGCACAATTACCTTCAACTCAGAGACTACAAATGGAAATGATTCTTGACTAAAGGCTCATTAAAAGGACCATAAATAAAAATTATTATGAGTATTTGGTTAAATGGAAGGTCCTTCTAGTTGAAGAGGCACTTTGGATGGATGAAGTAGAGATACTGAAGCGTGGTAGAACTGTTGTAAATCTCATGCACAAGTGTCCATGAAACCTTTTTCGCAGGGGGAGTTTGATGTAGGAGCATCTCCCCGCAATAATTTTTTTTGTAAATATCTCGTAGTAGTTTTTCTTATTTGTCCCCAATAGGATAGATAGCCTAGTTTGTTCTTTTTTTTTTGTTAGTAAATGTTTCCCTTTTTGGGGCCATATGTTATGTTTGTTAGTATTCCCTTCTAGAATCAAGTCTTATTTTCAATTGGTGAAAGGCTTCTATTTCCGGCATGCCTATCCTTGGTTAAAAGATATTTCCTTATTTTGTATTGTATATATATGCAACTCAAAAGGCCTTCGAATGAGAGAGGAGATAATGAAAATAATAAATGATATTGTGTGTGTCTAAAAATATTTTCCACATGTTTCATTCCTCTTGAATTCTGATTTAAAATTTACCTTTGTTATTCCCATTCTCATTACCAGGAAGCTCAACACCAGAAGGGACAGTTGTAAGGAAAATTTACAAAGGAATGAATGAGTTATTTGTGAGAAATTTAAGGGATGCATATATATTTTTTTTATTCATGGGAATCATAATGGGTTTGGAGGCTTGAATTACTTTCAATGAAAGCCTATCCTAATTTAATTGCAAAAAATCATGGTTGTGTTGGGTGGCTTGGCCCTTATTGATTTTCCAGTGGAAGTGAGTCTCAGAACTCATCGAGTTATCCCCAAATTTTGTTTAAGGAAAATGAAAAATATGGTTACTGAGAGAAGTTTCTTCATAAAATGGTTAACAAGGATCAAAATTATAGACCAAACGCTTGTGCACCATTTGTGAACACCATCCCAAAGAAAACTTCATGAGTGGGCATGCGGGTAGTCAACTAGTGTCATTTGACATAAAGGAAGAAATTGGTGGAAGGTAAAGCCCCAACCATAGTTGGTTCTGACCTATAGTCAGACGACCTCAACATCAATGGAAATTTCTAACCCTGATTTCTTGTGGAGCTCAAATCACAACTTTCCTTGGGAACTATGCATGCTTGGGACTTTCACATGACCACTACGGTTAAGTTTAGTATTTAAAATTTTAAAGTGATTCGCTTAGGAATTTTCATGTAGAGGTAGTGAATAAATACACTATGGATAGATTATCATTGGTGTGTTGATTTTAGGAATAATTTTTTTTTCTACTTTTTCACCGCATTACTTTCTAAAGTTAATATAAACTTTTGTTTCTTAACATAGAAATCTAAATATTTTATTTATACTTTTGAGAGTGGAAATAAATTATTTTTACCACAGCTCATTCATATTGAGTTGTAATATTAATAATGAATTGAGCTAAAATAGTGAGAGTTTAATTAATGATGTTTTATAATGCTTTGAATTGATTAAAAACAACCAAATGTGTATATTCATTTTTATTTGTATTATCATTGAAATTAATTTTTATTTAGAGGATAACTTTTATTTTATTTTATTAGTTTAAAACGGAAACATGTCAACTCCACATTAAGCACAGACAAAATCATACATGATTCTCATATTTGGCTATATCATGCACTCTTAGTGCAATAAGATTTCATTTTAGATGTTATTAGGAGGACACTAAATGTACTGATATATATTTAAGGATATGTAACTTAGGTGGACAAGACATAATTTCTATTATCATCATCATCATAACGAGATGTCCACATATACATAAGGTTTGATTTTAGATGTTATTAGGAGCGCCCTTTTATCATATTCATGAGGTGACATGTAATCATATATGATTTTATTATACCAATGAGAAGATGATGATGATGGTGGTGAGGACCCTTCTATCTTACTCATGAGGTGACATGTACTTATATATTATTCGAAAAAGAAGAAGAAGAAGAAGAAGAAGAAGATAATGATGATGATGATGATGATGATGATGATGATGATGACGACGACAACGATAACGATGACAATGATGATGATGACAATGACGATGGCGATGACAACAATGATGATGATGATGATGATAATAATGATGACAATATTGAAGACATCAATGATGATGATGAAGAGGAGGTTGATAGTGGTGGCAATGACAATGATGATGACCAATCTTCCATCAAACTCATGAGAACAACATGCACTCATATATATTTGATGATCATGGAAACATATTTATAAGATTTGAGTGAGTATTTTGATGATGATGTTGATGACGTTGACGATGACGACGACAATCATGGAAAAAATAGTGGTAACGACAATGGCGATGAAAATATTGTCAGATGAGGATGTTGAATGATGATAGCAATGATGAAAATGACAGTGGTGGTGATGGTGGAAACAATGGATGATGATGATGATGTTGATGATGAATAATTATGATGACAGTGATGCAACTATGGTCATTGTTAGCATCAAAGTTTTTTATTTTTTATTTTTTTTATGTTGATAATGATGATAACGACAATGATTTTGGTGATGAAAATCATTGAAATGAGGATGAGAATGAGAACAAAGATGATGATGATGACTAATATGATGAGCATGATGATGATGACGACTATGATGATCATGATGATGATGATGACAATAGGAAAATGATGAGGATGATGACGGTCATGACAATGATGATGATGATGATTTTAGATGTTATTAGGAGGACCCTTCTATCATACTCATGATACTGAAGAGGACCTTGATGTCGATGATGATGATCTTGGTCATGAAGATAATGATGAAGATTATGATAATGAGCATAGTGATTATGATCATGGTGACAATGAAAAATATGGAAATAATGATGTTGAAGATGATGATGATGATGATTATGGTGAGAAATTATTTGGTTTTTGATTTTATTTGTTTTTATCCTCGAAAACAATAAGAGAAGCCTTAAAGGATCATAATAATTTTTATGAGTGAGAAAGTTAGGAAGGCTGGTATTGTAAAAAATATTTTAAAATCATGATCTTATTTAGTTTAATGCGAGACATTTTAAAATAATTATTTTTCATCTTTTTCTCTAAAATATTGTGCCTTTGATTATGAACCCTCCTAAAGTAACAAATGTTACATATTTTTTCAATCCATAGTGTTTCTTGAATTATTGAAAGCCCTCCTTAACTATCTGACTCATGAAAAATCATTCTTGTTTCTACAATGTTGATTTTATTCTTAATGTTAATCAAAATAGAGAGAAACTTTTGATTTTCTATATTAGGGTTGAGATCACTTCCTTGTGGTATCTTAAATTGCTTTTATTCTCTAAATATTCATGGAACCACAGTTTATTTTTAAGCTTAAATGCAATAATATTTTGAATATTACTTTTATTTTAAAAAATAACCTCTTCCTTTATTTCCTAATGATTTAGACAAGTCTTGGCATATTTATTCCATACTTCTTTGATCCCTAAGAGCTTTCAGCTAGAGTTTGAAACAATATGTGGAGCCTCTTATATTTTACTTTTATTTCTCTTGGTCTTGTACTTTAGGAACCTATTCATAACCATTCTCTCAAAGGGGTGAAATGATTGCATCTATGAGAGATATATGATAAGGCATATTTCCTTTAATTGTGATGTTACATGTTATAAAATTATTTGCATTTTATCTACCTTTCTATATTATTATCTAGAGATATAACATCCCCAAAATTCACATCCATATAAGATTATAACATTAATGAGATTTATGGTTTTTCTATGCATTCATGAATATTTCAAAGTTAATATCTTTTGACAAGGTGCTGAAATTGCAACCAAACCAACAACATTGGATAGGGGCTTTTCAGAGGTTTTCTTTTATACATTACATGTTAAAAAAGTATTTTTTTTTCTTATCTCACATTAAAAGTTTGATCCGATAGGAAATTAGTGGCCAGTAAGCTCTTTCATTTAATCAACATGGGTTTTCAACTTGTTAGTTTATTTTTATCTATAGTTTTTCATGTTCTTAAACATCTAGTGTTGTTTGGAGGACTTAAACTATGATTTTTTGCCATAAAAGGGATTAGGCTCTCCATTTGGATTGATAAAAGTTGTACTTATCATTTAGATCTTGTAACAAGATATGATATGCTCCAAATAGAGTTGGTATGCAAAAAATGCATCCTTAGGAATTTCATGTATCAATTAACAACCTCGGGGCCTACAATGCTTTTGATAATTTCTCTACTAGGGTTAGAGTCTTGTATTCATAGGTTTATTACATTATAGTAAAATACCAGTATCAATCTCATATAATGAAATCTTGTGAGTGAGTGTTCCATTCGATATATTTTCCTAAATATTGTTACATTTAATCATAAATCCAGAGTACATAAACTTGCGAAATGTAGACAAATTATATGTAGAATTAGATCATTTATAGTATCGAGTAAACTTATCATATTTAAGAAAGTAAAAATACTAATTATATTTGGGAAATGAAATAGATAGTTAGGTTTCAATTTTTATTTTTTTAGAGTCAATGTGACACCCCTGTTTCATTTTCCCAAAATTTGTGATTAAATACTTGTAATGTTTAGCTACCAGTATTTATATTATGTATTGAACTATATTATATGATGTGTTTTATATTTTATTAATAAAAATTCTAAAGATAAAGGGAGCACCCGATAGTTCATGATGCCTCAGAGAGGGGGAAAACATGACTAGTGACGAAAAAATTCAATGAGGTGGGGCAAGACAAATCCTAGCCTTAGTTGAATAAATATAATTTTCCCTTGATTTGATTGTTGTTATCACCAAGAAGCTTATAGAAAATGAAAGGGAAGATGAAGAGTCAAGGTCTGACTATACAAATAAGAACGAAAAACCATCAAGGGTTCCTTCTTGGTTGTTATCTTCTCCTTATCTCTTCTCTCATACTCTCTCACTCATAAATTCAATTTGGGAAGAGGAATGGCAGTAGTGGTTAAGAGTTGTGATTGAGAGCCTGTGTGATAAAGATTGATCTTTTTGTTGTATGGAAGAGTGTGACCTTCATTTTTTGTTTTAAATTTGGTTTGATTTTATTTTTCTAATCCCAATGTTTAGTTTTTCCCTAAAGGCATCAAGATTGAACTTGAAGCTGGAAGACTATGAGAAAGACTACAACACAGTTCAGCTAATGGTTGCATGGAGAATGGTTCACCCTTCTTCACTTCCAGATAGAAAAATATTTCACTGAAGATAAATACCACTTATACATGATTATTTAATTTCTCTTTTCAGCAAGCGTACATTTACATGAATCTGGTTGTAGATGTTATACTATTTTGATGTATATTATTATTTGTAATATATTGTGTAGCAGCAATAATTGAGGAAGAGGGTCTTCATAAATTATTCTTTAAAGAGGTCATGTTAGAATTTTTGCTGTAACTTTTCTTTTGAGAGGTTCCAGAAGCTAAAAATTGGGCCATAGTGAGGGAAAATATTTCTAGACATCTCCCCCACTTTTTGGATATTGTTGCAAAATTTTAGGAAATATGATTAGAGGAAGTTTGTCTTCCTAAATGCATTTCTAAACACTATTGGCATTTCTACTGTAACATTGATTTTGAGAGGTTCTAGAAGTTTACGCTTGGACCATAGTGAGGGAAAATCCCACTGATAATCTAGTTCGAATTTTAAATTTTTGTTTGCAATATTTTTGGACAAATGGTTGGAGGAAGTTGAGCTTACTATATGATCTAAACATCATGCATCATACATATCACATTGAAATTTTTACTATAAATTTTCTTCTAAGAGATTTTGAGAGCTAAAAATTGGACAATAGTAAAGAAAGTCTTGTTGATCATCTTTTCCATCCTTCATATCATGGGTGATGATATTTTAGGAGATATGACTAGAAGAAGACAAGATTTTGAGATGTTCCTAAAATCATGCATCAAACAGGTAATGATGGAATTTTTGCTATAAATTTCATCTCGCAGGGCTGAGATGCCCAAAATTGGACCATAATAAGTGGAGCTCTCACTAATCACCCACTTCAATTTTCAAAACTTGAACAACTATGATTTAGAATATATTCTATGAGGAAGATTTTATATTAGTTTGATTTTAGAGAGTTTGAAGAGATTCCCTAATGAATATGTTGTTTTGTCGATGGGGATAGTATTTCAGTATGCTAGCATTATTTTATGATAGTAGTATTGTAGCTAATCTATGCCTATTTGTGTGCAAAGAATTTTATAAAATGTGTTAAACTTGTTTTATTACAATTACCATACAATCTATTTAATAAAATAATCCAAAGATATAAATCAAAAGTTGCATGATTGTGTGGTATATTTTAATAGTATGATACAAGTGGAATAAAGGAAATGTTTCATATTTGATTTCATACAAAATGTCTAAAAAAAATGTCTACAAGGAAATGACAAATTTAGTATGGGTATGTTAAAAGTGGTAGTAGAGTTTATTGTACTAAAAAGAAATAATGTTTTTTGGGTACCCCATAATCTCTATAAGTCATTGAGGAATTGGCTATGTGACAAGTGGTATCATAGTGTGGTTTAACACTAGACTTAGATGGGATCAAAAATAGATGAAATGGGAGCTCTAATACTATGTCACAAAGTTGTATCAAAGCTATTGTTCAAGATTGAACCTAGATGGGGTTGAGTATAGGAAATAATTTAAGCTTTAAATTAAGATTTATGTATGCATGTGTACATATGTTAAGTAATTTTGTTGTATATATGAATGCAATGATGTTACTTGAAGACTAATTTGAGTTTTATGTAGCAAGATAAACATGCAAGATGATATAAGCATATCGAAAAATGAGGTAAAGATAATAATAATTTTCAGCAGTGAAGAGAAAATAAGGATAGTCCAGTTAAAATTTAGACACATGGACAAAAAACTAGAAATACATAAAGAAGTAAATCAAAGAGGAAGACTCTGAAATGTTGGGGCTACAAAATGGAACACTTGATTTGTGACTACCCTTATAAGAAAAATGAAGGAAATGATATCTCTAGTGTCCAAGAGACTACCTCAATGAAAAAATAATACATTAGTACATTAGAGGATGGTACTTGTAACCACCCCTCCATAATTTACCCAATTTTATAGGATCTCCAGGGTAAATGTGAGTGTAGTGCTACTATGACATGACCCAACCTCCAAGTTCTAATAATGGAAGTGGGGCCTACAAACCGAAAAATTAAAGTCAACTCTCAAGGACTAAAAACCACTTAGGAGCTTGCAAGCCACCCCAAGTAACCAATCCCTGAGCTGAAACCCTTTTTGACATAGTTCACTCCCCAACCACACCTGTAATACTACATGCATGTGGTTGGGAGGCCATAATTCCACGCGTAGGCCTGCTTCCATGCAGTTATGACCCAATTTCCCCATATTAGTGAATGTAGTTGCAATATCTACGCCATTTTTTTAGGCAATCCTCTAGAACACTTCCCAAAACTTCTTGTAACTTTCCATAATCATGATTGAGGTGATAACAATGCCCAACATTCAAACTTGAAGCAATAACTTGGCCTAGACTTCCTAGTTCATATTATACATTTCATCAAACATATGGTAAACATATAAGTTACAGTTCATGAATGCATATCTAATCTTAAATATTTAAAATTCATTTGAGAATCACCAAGAAGGTATAATTCCCTCTCAGGTAGCTACAACAATACTTCTTATCTCGTGAATTCATTAACCATTCAAATAATTATCAAATAATGAACAAGATTCATAGCTAGAGTACATCATAGAACCATGCTTATAACCAACATATAAAAAGAATATTAACCATGAAAAATCAAATTGTAAAATCCACATAACATCAAGTACAATTGCTCATAAATAAAAATACAAAAACATTTTATATCAACTTATGAAAAAGCATAGTCCCATGGGATAGCTCAATTGGTCGAGTTCCCGTTGCTAAGTACCTTGCCAATTGGGAGGTCACGGGGTCAAATCTTCTTGATGCCCTTAGGGTTAGGCCTAAAAAACTAGGTCAGTGGGTAGATCCCTTCAGGTTGATATTCCCAGATCATTACTCATGGATGTAGCGTCCAATCAATGTCCATGAACCATAGACGAAAAAAAAAACTTATGCAAAATCCAACCAAGTCAGGGCTTCCACATACCACCTCACCATAGATTGGGCTGAACCAAATCTTTCTTTCATCCAATCACCCTCGTAACATATTCTAGCCATGAATGTGGGATCTCATGGGATAAACAAAGGCATAATCAACTAGAGACTCTAGGGATTAAACCACCTACACCCTCATGCTACTGTGATCTCACCTAAACGGTCTCGAGATCACAAAACAAAACCAATATTGCAAGCCTCTGGATTTATTCACCATACCTTAAGGTATTTTCTTTTCTCCATCCACTTATTATGGGCTTCCCAGAGAAAACCATCTATACCCACAACCTTTAAGAATTTCTTAAGACCACCTCACCCAATTCCAAAACCTCTCGACAATCCAAAGCTCAACCAAGAATGAATTCGATCATACAATGGCTATCTAGGAAATGGGAAGGAAAGGACCAAAACCATTGTCAAACTAGGAGAAACCCATGATAATGGAAGCACATCAACCAAATAAAGAAATGCATGTACAATGCATTCACATCCCAATAATGAAATCACACAGGCCTCTTGTTACCTATAAGATCCTCCTATTGAAGTTGTTGATCCAACCTTCTCCTTTCTTTCCTTCACTTTCCTTTGGTTGTCTTTTTCCTTCCTTTTCTTTACTTCACTTGCTTTCTCTCTCCACTTGGAGCTCTCTCTCTTTCTCTCAAACTGATCCCAAGCCAAGACTGAGAAAAATCTAAGGAAAAAGTTGTGAATTGTTTTTTGGTGCCTTTTTATCATTGATTTCTCCTATTTTTTTCATTTTCCTTATAATTTCCTTAGCATGCAAATTTGTGTCTCTTAAACTTCCTTTTCTCCTATTTTCCTTATTTCTCATAATTAAATGGCAATTATTTCTCTTTGCATTTGTCAATGCCTTTTCCAATTTCCATAGCCATTATTGAACATAAATTGATACCAACTAAAGTGTTTTCCCAACATTCAACTTGCAATACGTGTCCCATGACCTTGGTCTTATTTTACCTTTATTATCCTTTATTACATGAAACTTTAACGAGGGGCTAATACAAGCCCCTCCACCTTAAGGGAATTCCATCCTCGATGTTCTATGACACTTATGACCAACAAATCACTTAAAACAAAATATACCACCTACTAAGCTTTATAACATAGATCTATGCAGTATTTTACAATGATATCTTGTTGAAAAACAAATAAACATACACTTATTAGAGCTTTATAACATAGCTCATTGAGATATTTACAACCATATATATATATATATATATATTATATATATCAAAAATCATTTTATTAAACTAGCAAATAATGAAGGATACAAAGCCCACATCTGATCATTCATCTCCCATGTAGCTTTACCAAATCCAAAGTTCTTCAAACTCAGTTTAACTTGCTACATTTCTATATTCTGTAACATGATTTGTTCCCACTACAATATGCATTGAGGTTATTTCTAAAACTCTTCCTCAGGTTGCACCTACAACACAGAATAATCAATCACATGATTGACATCCTCCAAATATCTCCTAAGTAATTAAACATGGAAATCATCATGGAATTTCACTATTTGTGGAAGTGCAAGTCTGTAGGCTGCTAGTCCAATCCATTCAAGGATCTCAAAATGCCTACAATATCAAGGTGCCAATTTGGCACATGACGCAATCCTCAAGGAGCTCCTCTTGGGCTTGATGCGCAAGTACACATGCTCCCCAACTAAAACTCCTTAAATTCTCTATGTTGATCCGTATATCTCTTCTTCCTATCATTTTTTGCCCTCAAACTCCCTTTGATAAGTTGCATTTGTTGCTCCATCTCAGCCAACATGTCTAGTCCAATCAATGCACTATTCACTAGATCACTTCACTTAATATGGGAATTACAACTTCTCTCGTAAAGATCCTGAAATGGGATCATCTTCAGGGATTCCTAATACCCATTATTATAATAAAAATATACCTATGGAATATGATCCTCCCACTTCCTCAACCGATGCATGACATACATCCTCAACATGTCATCAATAATCTTGTTACCCTCTCTATATATCCATTTATCTATGGATGATAACCTCTACTAAAAGCCAACTCTGTCCCCAAGCTTTCAAACAACTCCTTCCAAAACTTGGAAATGATCTTGGCATGTCTATCTAATGTGATCTTTTTGGGAACAACATGAAACCTCATTATCTCTCTAACAAAGATCTCGGCTACCTCGCTAGCTAAATTAGCAGACTTCACTACAATGAAGTGAGCTACCTTACTCAAATTGTTAATGACAACCATTATGGAATCATCTTTTCAGGATGTCCTAAACAAGGTTGTAATGAAGGCCATGGAAATGACCTCCCATTTCCATGCTAGAATCATAATAAACTCCAATAGACCAGTTGGATGCTTACACTTAGCCTTCATATGTTGATAGGCCAAACATCTAGCAACAAACTCAACCACCTATTTCTTCAAGTTTGACCAATGATACAACCTCTTAACTTCTGTCAAAGTATTTTGATATCGTGGGTGACCTGAACATGGCTTGACATGAAATTCCCTCATGATACAATTCTTGGGCTCATTGTCATCTGGCACATAAATCTTGTTTCTAAATCTAACCAAGCCATATTTTATGATATGATTCTCCTCATCCCTATCAACTTTCCCCTATTGTTGTAACCTTGACTTCAACTGTTGATACCTCTCCTCATGCTACCCTACATGCAAAAGCCATTGCTGTAAATCTATCATGTATGGAAAATCATGAGGAAAAATGCAATGTACCTTAAACTGCGCACCAAAAACCATATATTTTCTTTTATATATGTGTACCTAGTCAAATAATGACATGTTATTGTTGGTATAGAGTAATGGGGGTATATCTTAGAAAAATATGCTATTAATTGTTTTCTTTTTCTTCTGAATATTGCTTATAGGTGATCCTTGATATTGATGGATATGCAATCTTCACATTCAAACTTATACATTTTCACTAACCATTTTACCATAGAAATAATTTATCATCATGATCTCTTTTTAATGCTTATTGTAGGTAACATATATCTATACATAGGTGTTTAGAAAAATATGGCATTTAATAACACCCGCACGACCCTCAATTTTCCATTGCACTGTGTTTGGCCTTTATCCATTAGGACTCCCTTTCATAAGGGATTATTTTAACCACTTCACGATAGCTTAACTTTTAATAAAATTATGATTCTCGCCCCCTCCCTTTCTTGTTTTCATGACTCATCTTGTAACTGCACATCACATGATCCTCCTTTGAAGTGTTAGGAAAGAAAAATAAGGATTGGATGGAGTTTACAATTGGATGAATATGGTTTAATAGAGTGATCAAACGAAGATCACAAACCCTTGCAAGACCAGACAAAATGACTACCCTCCCAGGCATCGTCCATTGTCATTGTTGGCTTATAACCCGGGATTTCTATAGTAGTCTAGGGATACTGGGCATAGTTTTTTCCCCAATGAAATTTTTTGTTTCAATCCACAATGAAAACCTTGAAAATGAAATTTCCACATGTAATCTCCTAATTTTCCTTGACATTTTTCCTAATACGGTATTTCCAAGAATTAATTTGTCTAGATTTGAATGGGGTATTTAGATATTTGTTCAACAATTCTCCTTGAGGTTTTAGTAGAAGTTATTTTGCAAACATCTAGCTAACTAGTCAATATTTTTTTAACAACTGCAAGTCCTTTTAGAGGTTAATGGAACCCTCTCACTTTTTTCCTGCACTATAATATAATGCATAGGTGGCATTTTGTATAGAGATTATTTTCCTATAGATTCATAAGTGTAAATACTCCCAAAGTTCAAACCATACCTTCGTGGTGCATATATTTTTCTAATTGTTATTGTTGATTTCTAATTATAAAAGAAGGTTTCCCTACTTATATTTACCTAGGGTCAATAATAATAAAATTAACCTAGGTTTCTTTAGTTGTAGACAATATGAGGCCTTTACCACTCTAAATTCCACACAATTTCCTTCATGAGACATTATGGTCATCGACCTTTGGTTTAGAATTTACCTTTTTTCCTCTTTTAGAACCAATATTCTTCAATATCATTGAACAAAGTCCCTCAAATAGACTAGCCAACTATGAGTTTATTTTTCCAACATGACTAATAGGCATTCAAGGATTTTTTCACAAGTGCGTTCAAAGTGGGTTTCTCCCTCTTTACTTTTTCTATTCTTAGCTTGATTCTGACAATTTACTGTGGGGTTATTTCATTTCATTTTCCCATTATTTCTTCAAGGTTTAAATTTGGGTCCTTTGAGGGTTCCTAAGTTAAGTTATTAAGGGTATTTGTGTGAATATGTCTACAGGGCACTAGAACTCTATCAACTTCAATTTGATTTGTTGCAGACATACAAAAATTTATGTGTAAGCATCAAACACACTTGTTTCATGTGTGACAATTTTTTCTCCCCCGTGTAAAGTTTATGAATCTCTATTGGTTATAAGTGTAGAAGTACCCACAATGATGTTATTACTTGGTAATACTCTATTATTTGTCAAGTTCTTATGTGTACTCTATTTTATGGTATGTCATAAGAATCGTGTTCAGTTCACTTGGGCAATTCTATGCGAGAATGAGCTTAATAAATTATTATCAACTAATGTACCTAGTTTTTCAAAATTCTATATTCTGATTTAAGTTTCCTTGTCCTACTAATGGTTTTGGTTAAGAGTTTGAAAAATATTATATTTAAGTACCTTATGTATGCTCTATTTTATTTTTAATTTTTTTTTGTGAGGTTGACTATTCAAACTATTGTTTACCACTAGAATTGATAACCATCGTGGCATGAGGAAAACCCCCAAGGTAAATCCTGGAATGTTCTTGGTCTTTTGAAGTGTGGTTCTATTGTGGAAATATAAATGGGAAACCCTAATTATCAAACCATTCTTTCTCTTTTATAAGTTTGAGCTTTGAACCTTATCCCCCAAATGTTACCTTACTACTTGTATGAATACCACTTACCTACCATGCAAAATTACCTCAAGCATTTCCTTTGCAGGATATTATATTAGCATATAGGTTTCTTCCAAATCTTCACGGACATGGCTATTCCATTTACAACCATTTTCTTAATTGTTTGGTGTATTACTAGGATCATGAGTCGATGAATTCTATTTTTAGATCATTTGCAAGATTCCTCTACTGCATATGTCAAATAATGTCATGGAATTTCAAAATACAACAAGATTCCTAGGATGAAGGGAACATGATATAACAAGTCTTTGAAAAACGAATAAACTTCATCTAGATTATTAGGTGTAATCCTTAGTCTTGAAAAAAACTTATATTAAAATTATATTATAGTTATTGCATCTAGAGGCACTCTATGGCCTGGTATAGGGGATATGTGTAGGTATAATGAAAGAAAGCATGTCACCATTTTTAAAATTTTGGGAAAAATATATAAGTAAAGAAAAACAAAACAAAATTAAATGCCAAGTTCTTATTTTTAATTAATTATTAATATTAAAAATATATCTAAATATAAAATGTAATGTAATGTGAAATTTAAAATTAAAAACTTGATGTAATGTAAAAAAATGTAAAATTTAATGTAATATGTAAGGCACAAAGCTACCATTTTCATCAAAAGAAATTGGTTTGTCTATAATGTAAACTTAACATACTATTTTTTCTTTAATAGTTTATTTCTTTATATACTATTATTAGTATAATAATCAATAATGTTGAATATTATCATTCCAATATATTACCATAATAGTCATCTCCATTATAAGCATTATTATATTAGACCTTGCATATATCATTGATTACACAAAGTGACAATTCTCAATCATTAATGGAGAGGGGAGAGAGGGGGAAGAGAGAAGGATATAGTGATAGATGTTGAGGGAAGAGAGATAGAGAGAGAGAGAGAGAAGGAGATAGTGGAAGAACTGGAGGAAGAGAGGGATTGATGGGAGTGGAGAGAGAGAGAGAAGGAGGTGGGAGGGAGAGAGAGAGGGAGGTGGGAGATATAGAGAGGGAGGGGGAGATAAATGGATTTGGAGGGGAGAGTGGGGGAGGGAAGAACAAATACATAGAGAAAGAAAGGGTGGAGAGAGAAAGGGAGTGATGAGGGAGAGATGGACAAAGAGTGAGGGAGGGAGGAGAGGAGGGAAGAAATATATATGTAGAGAAGAGAGAGGGATATAAAGGGAAGAGAGAAAGGGAGACAAATATTGAGACATGAGAGATGGGGATAGATAGAAGGGGAGGGAGATATTAACAAAGTTGCAGGGTGAACCAAGAATATATATATATATATATATATATATATATATATCTTAAAGGAAGAGAGAGTATATATATATACTAAAGAGAATAGAGACAATATTGGGAATGAGAGAGGGGATAGATGAGAGAGGAGGAGAAAGGGAGACAAATATGAGACATGAGAGATATATATATATAGAATGGATGGAATATATTAACTAAATATGTAGGTGAATCTATATATATATATACTATATATATTATATTATATATAATATATTTATAGAGAGAGAGGAGAGAGGAAGAGAGAGAGAAGAGAGAGAGAGAGAGAGAGAGAGAGAAGATTGAAGGGAGAGATAGAGGGAGGTGCTAAAGAAAGGGAGAGAGAGTGTTGAAATGTGTAACTTGGGAGGTACACCCACAACCCTTAACGTACTAGGTGTGTGAGGAATTGACCCATAGAAACGCTATTTTTTGGGTAATGTACCCAATAAGTGGGATTTCTACCCAAAGTTGTGGGCAAATGACCTAAGGGAAAAAAATAATTGATTATTCATTAGATGCATGAGGGGCACCATTGATGGGATAAGGGGCACCTATGGCTACAATGGATTAGGTGAAAGAAAATGAAAGAAATTTTATTTCTAAATCTATTGGTGTTTAATCATGTTGGCTTAGGTCGGCTTGGGAAAATGTGGTGACCATTGTTGGCTAATTTACTCCTCCAAGAACACTATAAGTAGAAGTAGAATTGAGTTCATTTGGTATCATCATAAGACCAATTCATCACAAGTGGAAATAAACCAAAGTGATTATAGATCTCAAGGAGCCGAGATAGAGAGAAGGAAGAAGGATGATTTTTCTTGTTTCTTATGTTTTGGTATAGACCAAATTTAGGAGGGTTGGCTGAGGAGGTTTTGGGCATGGTCCCATGCAAAAAGTTGGGGTAAATCTATATGAATAGGTTGAGAAAATTCTTGAGTTTTTAAGGAGGGTTGAGACTCTTCAATCTAGTGCATATGATGGTCATGATTTCTATAGTAATGTTAGAATAAGGGCCACACATCAAAAATGATATGCGTAGGGGTTTAATGTTCCATGACGTGAGGTGACTGTAGGGTTTGATGATTGATTTTGGCTATAGTTAGGGCACCTCTTTAGGTAGAACATAGTTTTCAACCAAATGAGAAAATTACCTAGTACCATTTTTTTGAGGTAGCAAAAAATCACCCAATTTTGAAAAGTGGTGATTTAGAATACACCTTTTCTTTAGCATTGTGTTGGCACTTTAAATTTTATTATGTATCAAGTATGAACATTTTTTTTAGATGTTAGTGATTTTCATGTTGATTTTGAAACATGTTGATGCAGTGTCAACCCCTTTTTTTTAGAGGGTTGACTTTTGACACTTTAAATTTTATAATGTCTTCTTCTTCCCTAAGATTTCTTTTGAAGTACATTTATGTATTTGTGTATTTTTATTTTCTTTTCAATTTTTTTTAATGAAATCTTAATTTTTTTCGCGTAGTTAAAAAAACTAAAAAAAATGGTCAATATTTTAAAGTTAGTATTTTCTGTATGTGTATGTAATGCTAATTAATATTTCAATGGACATCAAATAATGTCACTATATATATATATATATATATAATATATATATATATTATATATTATATATATTATGAAAAAAACACACATTTCTCTATATATAATGAAAAAAATACACATTTTCATACTTTTTGTAAAAAATTGCATGTCAAATAAAATATTTTTATGGAAAATCCTAACAAAAAAAAGTTAAAAAAAAAAAAATTATATGATTTTTATGTTAAGAAATAATAGTAATCACAGGTTTTTTAGAAAAAAACGATTCACATGAAAGCTAAAGTGAAAATCAGATAATACAAATATTGAACATATAACAACAATAATCAAATGCCCATTCTTCTCATAAAATCTCAAAGTCAAAACATTACAAGTAAAAGTAATGAAGGTATTTAAAAATTGAGCTGGATTTGCAATCATAACTTAAATTTCATCAACAATATCATATAAGTCATGTTCATCATCTTCTTCAACTTCATTAGTTTCTTCTTCCACAATATTTTCTCCTTGAGTTTCATCATTTTCCTCTTCTAATAGATCTTTCATGTCTACAAATTTCCCAAAGTGTCATTTTCCAATCATTCCATATAATGGTGGTTGAGGTTCCTTTGCCTTTTTTTCCACGCATGATTCATTAAAATATCCTTTCCTCAAACAATTTTCTTGCATTTCATCTGGAAGAAATTGAAGAGAATTATTTCTTTGTTGAATAAAATTGAATTGCAATGGGTCTCTTTCAATCACAATGCAATTTCTTCCTCTTTGTAGGCAAGATGCTAGTGTTGTACCTAATCATCAAACACAAAAACAATAAGTAAGTAAATTAGTATAAACACATAATTTTTTTTTTATTAAAATTCAATTTTATATAATAAAACATACCTGAACTTGAAAATAAATCCAAAACCCAATCTCCTTCATTTGAACATAAATCTATAAGATACTTAATCAATGTTTGCAATTTTTTATAAATGTTAACTATCTCTCCTTTTGCATCTTTATCCTCATATGTTAATTTTTTTTACAACAACATCATCAACCAGTACTTGTCTATGACTCTATTGATCTACTTGGTTCAGAAGAATATATTTATAACTAGATATTTTGTCCAACATTCAACATGGATGAACTCACAATCACTTGTAATTAGTTGATCTATGGAAGAAATAAGATTTCACTTTTTCCTATAACATGACATAGTAAAATTTCAATTAACTTGTACATAAAAGAAAAATAACATTAATCAAACATACAATTTCAATGTCTTTCCATGTAAGGTGGATCCTTGAGTTTGATTTTCTCTTAAAACTTGTTAATAACATTGCAAATTATGTGTCTAAATTAAATGTCACAAATCTCCAAAGTGGTGATGTTGTGACTTCTTGAAAGCCCATAACCACTTTATTAAAATCTTGACAAGTGAAAGGTTCACTATCATATTCAATGTCTAGTAAATTGAAACCATGAGGAATGTTTGCAATAACAAGAGCATATTCCCTTTTAGGTATGACTTCACAATTACCTTGTATTATTTGATATTGGATAGTGTCCAGCCCATTCCAAATGAAATGAGTAAGAGTAAGATTAAGTTCAACATTCCTAAGATGTTGTTTTCTCATCTTTTCCAACTTAATTTTTTCAATGAATCTTTTGAAAGTATTTGGTACTCCATTTGCATCCTTCTTCGACATCTTTAATGAAATAAACATAGCCATAATCCTAAAGATTATGCGAGCACCAGTGATGAAGGGGAGGATGAAAAGTTTCTTTCAAATGATAATTTTAGAAGCACAGATGTGAATAATCCATTTTCTCTGAGTGAGTGTTTCAAAGGTAGTCATGGTGATGACGAATTGAATCCTCCAAGGAAGGTTTTCAAAAGCAAGGATGAAGATGGAGAAAAATTTCATCTGAATCAGGATTTCAAAAGCAAAGATGTTGGTAGTGAAGAATTTTCTTCATGTGAGGATGGTAAGGAATATTTTCCAACCATTGATTGGAGATGAATTTTCTAACTATGTTTAGAGTGATCATAGTCATTATAATATTCCTCCTAATGATGATGAAAATTCTTCTGCAAAGAATAATGAAATGAGGGAGACATTGCAAGAAAATATTGTATCTACGAGTATGAGTAGATATTTTCATATCAATCCAAAATATCTTAGTTATACAAGGGTTAGGACAAAATATCTCACAATTAGAATTTCTATCCATGATATTATTTCAAGTGAACGTTTTCGAAAAGATTGCTTGAAACATATGGATTTCAAGTTTGCTATGGAGCAAAGGAAGAAATATTTGTCAATGAATAAAAGCATGCAAAATTAATTTTTAGTGAGTTGCATGAAATCTACACTAGAAGGTTGTGATTATCATATAGGGAATGTATTGATATATAGAAAGACATTCAAAATGTTGCATTCAATTGATCATTTTTGTTTGTAAAGAATCCAAGAAAGACTGGAAAAAGATCCTACATATTAGCCAGAAGTGCGTTATAAAAGAGAGGTTGAACCATCAACAATTATTGTAATGTCATGGATGAAAGACTTCTTCTCAAAGCATTGAGAGTATATTCCAAATAAATACGCAATACATATTCCAGATAATTTCTCAGGACAAGAAATCTACAACTTATGCAGTGAATATGCAGAAGGTGTTGAAGGAGATGGTAATTTTATTACATATTCATATTTTACAAGGATATGTAAGAAAAAATTCAGCAATGTTCATATTCCTAAGAAGATAAGGTTGGGGGTTTGCAGTACATGTGCTTATCTTAAATTAAAAAGGGATAAATGTCAAGGGGAAAAAAGAGGTACGCATTCGTAACATTATTTTTAAAAACATGATAGTTATCAACTATGAAAATAGATTTATTAATAGATTTCTTTATTTTATGTGCAGATTCCATTTTCAAAGTGCTTCAAGAGCATCACAATCGGGAAAAAAAAGAAAAGTGAAAGACAAAAATTGTATAAGCATAAAAAAAAGTGTTATGATAATCCAAATAAATATTTGGGTTTTATAATTGATGGTATGGACCAAAATAAAACACTTATTCGACATTTTGTTCGCACACCAAAAAATTTACAGGAAGAAAATTTTATTCAGTTTCACTTGGTTGGTTGTATGGTCCTTCATGGGAGATGTTACCAAGGGTTTTCTTAACATCTCCAAATATTCATAATGATGCAAATCTTACAATAAATACAATCCATAATGTGCTTTTTCATTGGTCTGGTATTCTTCTTGAAGTTTTGTATTTGCAATTGGACAACACAGGCTATGAAAACGAAAATCAAGTTCTTTCCGGATATCTAAACATGCTTGTTCAATTGGGAATTTTTAAAAAGGTAAAGGTTGGTTTCCTTCTTGTTGGGCACACTCATGACCATATCGATTAGATGTTTAGTAATTTTTCTATAACATTGAGGAGGAATAATTTTGCGAGCATGCCATCATTAATTGAATGTATTAAGAAATCATACATTCGAGAACCTGCTTTTCATGTGGTGTAAGAAACTATTGACATGTGAAGGTTTATTCTGGGATCACATGGTGAGGAGAAATGCATTGAACAATTTAATGACATTAGCTTCCAGCATCAATTTCGTATCAAAAAAATCGATGGCAAAACACTTATATGGGGCAATAAGTATTCAACTATTGTAGAACGGGGGCCGTTGTCACATTTAACATTTTTGAGTTCATTCTAGATCATCCAATATTTGCAGCAAAGATAATATTATTACAACTAGTTGTTGAACTCCATAACGCAAAAAGGAATAAGAGAGAGATAAATGATTCTAAATGCCTGGAAGAAATAAAAAGATCTATTAGAAATACATATGAGTACTTTGATGTTTCTAATTTAGTTTGGTGGGAGTCTTTTTTCAATGATCAAAGTGATATCATTTCAATATCAGGAAATGAATATAAACTTTTGAAGACTCCATTTATTTCGTCTCAAAATATTCCAAATGAATAGGAGGAAGGACACATTGTTGAACAACAACAATCTTAAGGAATTATTAATTCTCAACAGGAAGAGGAAAGAGAAATATATATTGGTTCTAGAAGATCATGTGCACAGCGTGAAGCCATGGAAGACCTTTATAGGGGTTCTATGCAGGATGTTATGGAGGGTTGCATGATAGTAGTATTAGTGGATGGAGATCCACTTGGCTATCCATTTTGGGTTGCGAAAGTTATACAAGTCATTAAAGAAAACGAACATTTTATAATTGTTGAGGTACATTGGTATGCCACAAACGCCTATGCATTAAATGGTGTGTACAAGCCATAAATGGTAGTTGATAAAAAAATTCACAGAAAGAGAAAAAGAAAGGGTACAATTATAAATTGTCACTGCACATACCTCTTAAAATTGGAGGATGTTGACATTCAAGTCTATGAATTCAATTTAACAAAGAGAGGAACTCTTCACTTCAAGACCATAGATATTATGAAGAAGTTTCTACCAGAAGGAACAGTGTTGAGATGGGAGACATCTAAACCTAGTTACAGATCTAGAAGACTTTTGAAACCTAAAGTGGTGGGCATGCATGTTGACTCAGATGGGGCTCTAGTTGATGAAAGAGAAGAATATGTGCCATCTTAATCTGCATCCAGACATTCATCTGAAGATGAAGATTGTAATGGTGTGCCAAATCTTGTGGATGATTTTGAATAAATGTATAAGAAATTTTATGTAAATGATGTTTGCATGGTAACTTGAAATAAATATTTTGACTTCCATATGATCTTACATGAAGTTATGAGTCATTTCTATGTTTGTTGGATTACATGTTTTAATTATGAAGAATACATATCTTTAGAGATGTTTGCATGGTAACTTGAAATAAATTTTTTGACTTCCATACGATATTACATGAAGTTATGGGTCATTTCTATGTTTCTTGGATTATATGTTTTAATTATGAAGAATTCATCTCTTTAGAATATCCACAATGCAGCTAGGGGGGCTTCACTGGGGGAGAAATATCATAGAACGTGGGTTCATGTTGGGGGATATATATTGAATAAAAAATGACATAATATATTTGTTCAAAATAATACTAAGAAGGGGGTGAATCGATATTTAAAAATCAATAACTTTTTCATTTCCATAATCAGATTTATATACGCTACTTCAGTCAAGGGAACTCGCATGTACATGCACCTGTCGTTAAAGCAACCAACATATATCTAGCAAAATTATGATTCAATTAACTCATCATATGTTGATATTTAATTAGTGCATCAGTACTTCATCAAACATATAAAAAGTAACCATGTGCAATAATAATAGAATAAACCATCACACATAAGCAACGCAGATGAACACCAATATTTAAGGTGGAAACCCAATGCAGGATAAAAACCACCTATTATTGTCTTCTTTTAATATAAGAAAAACCTATTTACAATCTTGTATTGGTGCAAACTCATACCAGTACACATGCATCCACCTGTAGAGGGATACAACCTTCTCTCATTTTTCAACTGCTACTGGAAGGGAGCTCCAACCCCCTTAGCTCTTATACTAGTCGATTCGTTTAATAGTATGTAGGCACCAACCTATAGAAGGCTCCAACCTTCACAAGTTTTCCAACTCCTACTAGAAGGGACCTCCAACCCCATGGCTTTCGTACTAGTCCATCCATTTACTAGTATGTAGGTGCCAGCCTACAGAAGGCTCCAACCTTCACATGTTTTCCATTTGCTACTAGAAGGGAGCACCAACCCCCTAGCTCTTGTATTGGCTAATATGTTTAACACTACATAGGTTTTGACCTAGAGAAAGATACGACCTTCTCTCTCCCTCCAGGGACCAAGTTTGATAAAATTTCAGACTGGATACTCTTGGAATACAACACCACAATCTGAAGGCCTCACTTCATCAACTTTTCATACTAGACCCATCGACAACATTGAAGATCAAAATAAATCACTACTATAATACAACCATCAAATAGATCTGCATCAACCAATCACTTAAACTCAATCATCAATCTCTAAATCAACCATAACGCAATCAATCACTGAAATCCCATCATCACTGAAGCAAATCACAATAAATAAATCTCAACATTCAGAACATTGTCACTAGAACACAATGCAGAACCTAGAACTCTGCATCAATCACTAGAACCATTCTGTAACTTCAAACATCATTTTTCCTATTGTATATGCTACTTCGATGTACCGAACCTGCGTATATAAATGCTTTTATCAAAGTGAAATAACGTACATATCTATAAATACTTAATTAAAAATTTCATAGTTATTCTAGACTTCAGTCATACCCAGATCATAACATTTACAGAATAAAATATGCATTAGTATTTAGATCTAGACTATCCATGATCAAATCACATAATGGTAATTCATTTTAGGTCTTATGATCCTGATCCATTATCAACCACATAGATTCATCCTTAGTTCAGATCAAGCAAAGCATCAGAAACCCATAACCTGCATATTTGATCTAACACTTCATAAGATATTCGATACTTGCACACTTTGGCCTCATGATCTTCTCCTCCTTATATAGTTTTAGGCCTTTCTCAATACCTCAAACCAAAACCACTTACGAACAATACCTTGGACCAAATACCTCAGACCAATACCTCGGACTAATACCCCGAACCAATACCTCAAACCAAAACCTTGATTTTTCATCCCATATGCGCTTTTCCTTCTATGAAAGTGATGTTTATACATATACGCTCCTTTTTTCCTATTAACCCACGTGTATACACTACCTAGACAAAGTGAACCAACATATACTTCTTAAACCACTCCCTTTCTTCAATATCTAGAGTCTAATCTGTAATCTTTTGTTGTTAACCTATTGTATTGTGAACTCTCATCTATGTGGGTTTCCATCAAGGACAACACCTATATCATAATGCCAACAATCTCCCCCTTTAGACTTGATGGAAACAACAAGACCAAGGCACTCTCCCCCTTTGACATCAAGGGCAAATGACGAACCAAGATATTTTTCCCCCTTGACATACATTATGCAGTCCATGCTCCCCTTGAGTACATTATGAATTCCCTGATTAAGCTTCCCCTTTGTACATGCTAAAATGCACTAAACTATCCATGCTCCTCTTGGGCACATGTAGAGTCTGTAAAAAATATTTTCCAAAAGATTAACATGACTCTATAACTCAACTATGTGAGTATGACCTTCCTATCACCAATTACTCATACATACATCAATCTCCCAACCAAGTGGGGATATACCAACTGTTTATACATGATAGAAAATAGCAATTATTACATCATCCTTCCCATGCATAGTGGGGTTACATATTAGGTCTTTTCATGACCTTTACATCAAATGATATACATGACATTTATAAGAAGGGCCAACAATCGAAACAAGACCATGATAGTCATCAACAACTATCATACACCATATACAATCTACACCATCAACATCTGTCAGTAGCATCAACATGAATAGCCTGTATATGTCCATCATCAAAAGAGTCACCTGAATCAAAACAACTATGTGGATCAAGCAATATAAACATCTTCATGTATTGAGATCTTCTAACATAATGCCAACAATGCAATATTATAAGCATATGCTCCCCCTGAACCTATGCCAAATATTCATTGCCAGATTTGATCATTTCAAATATCAATAAGAATCATCAAGGCGTCATCATCAATCAGATATAAATCAAATTTTTAATAGCTGATGAGGACCAACACATTTCCACATATCATCAGCAGAATGCAACCATCATCAAACAAAGAAGGTAATTGCATGAACCATGTCAAACCCCTTTTCCTAAGTCTGTCCCAATGCTTTTTCCTCAAAACCCCATATACACAACTTGTAGCTTTGAACTCGCATATATATGTGACTTGTATTCATGATAACTGCATATGAGATTTAGAGCATTGAAGTTTCACACTTTCAGCTCCCATTGAGTCTGTTATGTTTGTATATTGTGCTATGCCACATCTTTCTCACTATACTTCCTTATTCTTCCATATCTTCGAGTGTGATGATGTTTTCTTCTCTAGGTATGGTGGCCAAAATTTGCTCCTGTATTCCTTTGCTATATGTCCAAACTTGTTACATGCATAACATCTTATATGTTTCTTATTCCCTCTATAGCACTCAATTGATTTGTGACCAAACATATTGCAAGAAAAACAATATCACTTGAAGTACCTTGAAGTTGGTAATCTTTCTGTGTGACGGTTATTATCTTGAACCAATCTAATTCTGCATCTAGCTGCAACATGTCCAAAATTATGACACACATAACATTCAACATTATTCATTAGAGGAAATAACCGACTATCACTTCCATAGTTAGGAGTAAATTATTTTATTTGAAGACTTTCTTTCCTTGGTTGTTGATGGAGTTGACCTCTTATCTCCTTGTTGAGTAGTTCATATTTTGCATTAGAGTTCGTTGCCTCATCTTGTGAACTAGATCCACCTTCAATAGTTTCATGAAAACCAAGACCAGTTTTGATGGTAGGATACCTTTGACTACTAGGAATATTATCCAAAATCTTAGAGCTATCTTGAAATTGTAACAGTTTATCCCTTTCTTCTAATTTATCTTTTAAGATATTTACCTCAACCTGATATTTCTCTTCCTTTTCCAAATATTTCTTCTTCATGGTTTCTTCAGCCTTTCATCATTTTTCCACTTGTTTCTTAATTTGAGAATCTCCTTTTCTTGTTCTTCATATGCTTGAGGTAATTATCCATTTTTCTTATTTTAATTTTCAAGATATCCTTTTAGAGAGAGGGTCTTAGCTTCAAGACTTTCATAGTAATTGGATCTCTATTTAAGTCTCTTGATTGTTGTACTCTTTTCATATACTTCATTTCTTAATGATGTCACTTCATCTTGCATATTTTGACATAATCTTCCTTTTCCTTATATTGCTTCCTTACTTTGCTTCCTTCCTTCAACTGAGCTCTTAACTTGGTAGCTTCATCTTTGAAGGTGCACTCCATTTTGTTAAATAGATCTTCTTGATCTATAATTTTATCTGTGAGTCTTTTAACTTCTGCCTCTATATTTCTTTCACTATCACTTTCAATATCTTCAACATTGCATGAACAGAGAAAAGTATCACCAGAAGACCAAAAATTTGTACTTGATACTTCTTTATCTTATTCATCTTCAATCTAATGTGATTCTGAATCTGAATACTTGTTGTCACCTAATGGCACATTGTCTCTCTTGTTGTCACTATTTCTTTGAGATGTCTTCTCCTTCTTAGGCACTTTCTTCTTTAACTTCTTTCCCATTGTTTCTACGAATCTCCTTCAAGCGATCAAGCTTCTGCCAAAGGACCTGCTCCGATACCAATTGTTGGAAATAATACTGAGAGGAGGGTGAATAAGTATTTACAAATCAATATTTTTTTCATTTCCATAATCAGATTTATATATACTACTTTAGTGAGGGAACTCACGTGTACACGCAACTGTCTTTAAAGCAACCAGCGTATATCCAACAAACTTATGATTCCATTAATCCATCATATGTTGATCTTTAATCAATGCATCAGTACTTCATTACCCATATAAACAATAACCATGTGCAGTAATAATAGAATAAACCATCACACATAAGCAATAAACATGAACACCAATATTTAAGGTGGAAAACCAATGTGGGACAAAAACCACTTGTTGTTATCGTCTTTTAATATTAGAAAAATTTCTTTACAAGCTTGTACCGGTACAGACTCACACCAGTATGCAGGAACCCACCTCCAGAAGGCTACAACCTTCTCTCATTTTCCAGCTGCTAGTACAAGGGAGCTACAACCCCCCTAGCTCTTCTACTAGTCGATCCATTTACTAGTAAGTAGGCGCCAACCTATAGAAGGCTCCAACCTTCACTCATTTTCCAGCTCCTACTAGAAGAGAGCTCTAACCCCCTGGCTCTAGTATTAGCCAATCCATTTACTAGTATGTAGGTGGTGGCCTACAAAAGGCTCCAACCTTCACTCGTTTTCTAGCTACTAATGGAAGGGAGTTCCAACCCCCTCACTCTTGTATTGGCTGATATGTTTACCAGTATGTAGGCGCCAACCTATAGAAGGCTACGACCTTCTCTCTTCCACCATGTTTCATATATTTTTAGACTGGATACTCCTCGAATAAAACAACACAATCTGAAGGCCTCATTTCATCAAATTTTCATACTGGACCCAACAACAACATTGAAGCTCAAAATAACTCACTACTGCAATACAACCATCAAATACATCTGCATCAACCAATCATTTAAACTCAGTGATCAATGTCTGAATCAACCACAACTCAATCAATCACTGAAAACCCATCATCAATGAAGCAAATCACAATCAATCAATTTAAGCATTCATAACACTATCACCAAAACAAGGTCACCAAAACATAATGTAGAACCCAAAACTCTCCATCAATCACTAGAACCAATCTACAACTTCAAACATCCTTTGTCATACTGTATATTCTACTTCGATGTTTTGAACTTGCCTGTACACACACTTTTATCAAAGAAAACTAGAGTACATATCTGCAAATATTAACTTAGAAACTTCACAACTATTCCATACTTCAGTCATACCCAGATTATAATATTTACAAAATAAAACATGTGTCAGTATTCAGATCTAGACTATCCATGATCAAACCACATAATGATAATTCATTTTAGGTATTATGATCCCAATCCATCATCCATCATCAACCAGATAGATGCATCCTTAGTTTAGATCAAGCAAAGCATCAGAAACCCATAACCTACATATTTGATCTAACACTTCATAAGATATTCAATACTTGCACACCTTGGCCTAATGATCTTCTCCTCCTTAGATAATTTTAGGCCTTTCCAAATACCACGAACAAAAACCACTTAGGACCAATACCTTGGACCAAATACCTCGAACCAATACCTCGGACCAATACCTTAGACTAAATACCTTGGACCAAATACCTCGGACCAATATCTTGGACCAAAACCTTGGTTTTCCATCCCATACGTGCTTTTCCTCCTATGAAAGTGTGTGTATACATATACGCTCCTTTTGTTCTGTTAACCCGCGTGTATATGCTGCTTCGACAAAGAGAACCAGTGTATACTTCTTAAACCACTCTCTTTCTTCAATCTCTGGAGTTTGATCTGTAATCCTTTATTGTTAACCTGTTGATGCAGGAGCATTTAGACCTAGTCAGCAATGTGATGGGATGATCACAAGTTGTGACGAACAAAGGGTTGGAAGGTAAGAGTTTAGTTAATTTTGTTTATTTAAATGTGTGAGAGTGTATAATTTATTGTAAAATATGAGAAAAAGGGTATAGTGGTTGATTGATTGTCCCTGTGTGGAGATCAAGCCAAGCAGTTAGATTTATTTGGTTTGTATAAATATCTAGCACTTGATCTGATGGTTGTCACTTCATCAATGATTGCTCATCGCAACTATCCAAGGGCCGACACTGATATCTCCAAAAGATTCTTTCCAATGCGACTTAATTTTGGTTGTTGATCTTAAAGATCCAACGGCTGCTGTGCAACAATACTTCACTTCTCACCCATCTCTTTACTTGTGTTTTAATACCATTTCTTCAAGGTTTCCTCTCTTCACTATTCTACCATGCACTCCCTTCGGATCTTAACTCTGCGTGCTTCTTTAATCATGACCACTCCAAAGCATTACCTCGATCCTTCAAATGGATTCAAAGATCCATTACGAGACTCTATCTCATTCTTCTTAACTCTGTGTATTCTCTGATCTCTGTGTACATACACACATATTTATACAGAATTCTAATTCACACATACATTATCATTCAACATTCGAACCACACATTTATACAATCTGGAATTAAGTCACTATATATACATATATGAATGAAGAATTACATATCAAGTTACTCTATCTCTCTAGCTTGATTCTTCTAATTCGTGGCCTCCATTCTGACTCCACCCGTAGGCTTACAAATACTCCAAGTATCTAACCTTTTTCCTAACCTGTCTAACCTCTTTAATTATCTAAAATATTACAACTTATATAAGAACGGATTCATGAATCAATTTTGGTTTAGATCCAGAAATCTCTCTCTCTCTCCTAAAGAGTCTCTTCAACTCCACTCTTTTCTAAAAAAATGCTAAATCAAGCTTTCAAATTCCTCATATCCTATTCAAACCAAATAAATCTAACTGCTTGGCCTGATCTCCACATAGGGAGGATCAAACAACCACTATACCCCTTTTCTCATATTTTACAATAAATAAAACACTCTCACACATTTAAATAAATAAATTTAACTAAACTCTTGCCTTCCAACCCTTTGTTAGTCACAACATGTGATCATCCCATCACATTGCTGACTAGGTCTAAATGCTCCTGCATCACCTGTTGTACTGTGAATTGTCATCTATGTGAGTTTCCATCAAGGAAAAAACATGTATCATAATGCTGACAATATTGGGGGATATATAGGGGCTAAATGGTTTTCAAATATTAAAAAATGGAGCTTAAAGTTAATGAGAAAATATAAAGGGGTATAAAAAATGTTAATGAAAAAATAGATACCTACAATATCTAGTGAATCCCTAGTGAATGAAATAATGAATTACAAAAAAAATTCATGTGATATTCAATCTACAAATTTTGATATTTTGATTAAAATTAAATAAATATTATAAATTAATGTTGATTTTTAAATTATATAGTGATATTGACATGATATTATTTATTGTTATCATTTGGTATAAGATAGTCTTAAAATTGTTGAAAATTTAATGCCTCGTTAAAAGGGATACTTTGTTTTGATGGCTGATTTTTAGGTTTTTGTTGCAATAGGATAAGTTTTCTTAGGCTAAAATTTGAAAAGTGTTGTAGTTTTAGCATTTGAAATAAAAATTACTCTTGGAATAATGAATCTTTGATATACTTGTTCATTTTTAAAAATCGTTTTAGTCATATAATTTGTCCCTAATTTCATGGTTGAAATATGTTAAAAACTGAAGGTTTTGAATTACATGGTTGAACATTTGTCAAAATCTTAAGGTTTTCTGAATTATGATATTTTAACTTTAATCCTATTGTTGAAAACAATTACAATTTTAGGGTCTTTTAGAGTCAAGATACGTTATCTTTAACAACATGGATGGAAACTGTTGGAACTATCAGGATTTGAGACATGATATTTTACCTTTAACATCATGTCTAAGAATTGTTGGAATTTTACAGTTTTTCAAAGTCCTGATATTTTATCTTTAATTACATTCCTAAAAAGTGTCAAAACTGTAACCCATTTTTTTTTTGTTGTTCCAACATCAACACTTATTTTTTTGATGATGTTTTTTCAACCATTTTGCAAAACAAAAAAAATGGTTTTTATTTCCATTTAAAAAATATGTGGAAACTTTTCCCTAAAAATCATCGTTCTAGCATACAATTTTCATTTTTCAGTTGTTTTTTCATGTTTTTCTGCGGTTTTTGGGCTAGAGTAACTGTTTTGAGGTAATAGTTCCCATTTGATTGGTAACTATGTTGTAGTTGTAAGATCTCTAAAGAGGAAAAAAAATCTCAGTGATTCAAGTACACAAGGTTGAGTTTCATCGTGGCAGAGGAGAGATATTGATAAAGGTATGTGGTTGTGTTTTCAAGGTTCAAGTTTGTTAGATTTAATGTATTGACATATGTCCTAAAAGAATGGTAGGATAGCTTGATGGGTTCCTTAGTATAGTGGCTCAGAAGTTGTTGAGTTATTTTTATGAGGCTTCTTCATTGGATACAATAAGTCATTGATATTGGAGGAGAAATTCCATTTTTAGAGGGACGATATGATTATGCCTATGAACATTGATCTTATTGAAGAATTGTTAATGTAGGAAGGAAGAATTGTGAAGCTAGTGTGTTTAAGAAATTATGGTGTGATAGAGGATGTTGTGAGTAGTTGGGGAGGAGGTAAGAAACATATTCTCTACATGTATAGGTGGAAAAGGACCTACCAAGTTTTTAAGGAAAGTCGATTGAAAGGGTTGGTGTAAGTAGTTCTTCAACAAATAAGTCAAGATTTTCTTGTTATTGGGTAGATTGATAGTCATGTGTTATTGAAATGAAGCACTATTTTTCCTTATATTAAGGTTAATTGTAATGGAAATGATCCCTATGTTTTTTGTATTAAAATTGTAATACAAGCCAGTTGTAGGTTATGTAAATTTTTGTGTACTTTATTGACTCACTATTGTGCATTTTCGATTGTGCAAAGTGATTGGTGTTGTGGAATGCTAGTGTGTTTGTGATCATGTTTTATACATAGACTTGATTATGAAATTCCAAGGAAAAATCAATATGGTATCAGAGCTACATTGAAGGGATAATTGAATTAGAGTGTACACAACGAACAACTCCAGAGGGAGTTGGTTGTGTTTTTGTTAATCAACTAACATCATGACAAAGTTGGTCATGACTCTAAAGTTTGAAGGTAGATTGCATGGCTTGTCCAATTAGTCCTTGGAAGGAAAGGATCAAGTTTGTCTTCTTGTTGAACAAGATATGGAAGTTTTTTGACGAGGAGATTTAAAATCCAATAGACCTTGAGGATTTAGAGACATATGAAGAGTTGTATGTGAATTCTAAGATCATCATCCTAGAAGGTGTCAAAAATCACTTGATACCTCATCTAACTAGGAATAACACCACATGAGAGATGTGGAAATGTCTTCAAGACTTGTCCCAGAATAAGAACGAGAGTCATTTGTTGGTATTAAGAGAAAATTTAAAGAGCACTAACATGTTAGATGGAAAAGGTGTGGCTCCATATATGAAAAGATTTTCTCAAGTTTAGGATGAGCTAATTTCCATTGGAGATAACATTTTCCATTCTGAGCTAGTGAGGATTGCTTTGAAGGGATTTTGTGAGGAATGGAATTCATTTATCAAAGGGTCATCATTAGAGATAAGTTACTAGATTAGGACAATTTATGGGGTGAATTCATCCAATAATAACTATGGGATGAGGATCTTTATAAGAAGAAGAAGTATGTTGAAGATAACGCGGCTCTTGTAGGAAAGATGAAGGGTAAGGAAAAGAAAGACTTGAGTAAGTTTCACTGTTATACATGTGGCGAGTATGGTCGTTATGTGAGCAAGTGTGCATCTAAGATGAAGGGAGATATTGAGAAGAGGAAGCAGATAACTAGGGATACTACATATTTGACTGAGCTGGATGACTTCTTAAGAAGGTTAGAGGAGGACTTTCTTCAATTTCTCATTTCTCTGAGTGTACTATTGATGAGGTACATGGATAACAAAGCATTGAAGCATATGTCAAGTTCATGTGAAGTTTTTGAGACTAATTGAATGGGACTCGAAGTTGTAAATCGAGGTTGGAAACAAGAGTCAGAAAATTTTTAGAGTGTTTGGTGTTCTTCCATTGAGGTTGCAGTTAGGTGGGATGTTACAATTTCTAGATGTATTGTGGGTATTGGAGATCAGGTACAACATTTTTTTATGTCATAGTTATCAAGTCGAAAGGGTTTTAGGTGATGTTCGAAGATGGGAAAGTGATGCTAGGCCCAGAGGCTATAACTCTAATGCAATTATCATTTGAGTTAGCGAGAATGGTATATATAGTTTAACATGAAAGCTTATAGATCAAGGGAAGAAGCAGGTTTGTAAGACTTAGAGGGAGGCAAGTTCAAGTACGAGAATTCAAGTTCAAAGCTAGAATCCACAACCTAAGAAGAGAACATGGTTAGTGGGGACTAAGGATACTTCTTCTAGAAAGAAGGAACCATGGAATGGGCTAAAGGCGTATCTGTTGGAAATAATATCTTGGAAATAATATTGAGAGGGGGGGGGTGAATCAATATTATCAAGCTCTTATCAATTTATACAAATATTTTCAGATCTGACAATTGAAACTTGCATATACCTTCCAAACTTGTAATTTATTTTATTCTTCAGATGTTTGCCATTAATCTGTACGTGAGAACCATAGAATAATGAGCAAGAACACAAAATAGACAGTCACACCAAGGAACACAAGATGTAAGGTGGAAACCCAATCTGGGTGAAAACCACCTACTGCAATATGTCTCTATCTTCTTTCAATTAGGAACTTCTTCTTACAATGATTTTGTACTGGTGTAGTCTTTTACCAGTACGCAGGCTGCAACCTACAGAGAGCTACAACCCTCTCTCGTTTTCCAGCTTCTTCTGGAAGGGAGCTACAACCCCCTTAGCTCTTGTACTAGCTGAAATACTAGTATGTAGGTGTTGACCTACAGAAGGCTACAACCTTCTCTTTTCTTCTAGGGACCACGTTTCATAAATTTTCAAACTGGATCCAAAACATCAAGTACATGTGCATCAACCAATCTCCCTTAAACAAATAACTTCTCAGAATGCAGTAACCAGAAAATAACACCAGTAAACAGACACCAATTTAAACCCAGATCTCTGCAGAAACAGATAAAAGACAGCTAAAATATATTTCAAGAAAGGTCCGCAACTTCACCGAAGGAAACCTGCGGATATTCGCACTTCTGCTGTGACAAGTCTGCGCAAATCCGCACCTACACTGTCTACTGTTCAGTGCACCTGCTCCACCGATTCAACTGCGCACCACGGCACCTGCTTTTTCTATGGTTTTGCTCACCTTCGCACCTGCTTCTTCTCTGGTGCTACGCACCTCCGCACTGTGCCTTTGCCGCATCTGCACACCTCCGGATTTAGACAGTTTATCAGTTCTCAAACTTACACCAGACTGTCGAAATCACAGATCCGTTCATGCGTCAAAGGGATCCCAACTCTTCAGTAGATATGACTTATAATGCTCTGATTTCTCCTTGATTCAGATTCAACTATGTATCACCAACCGATTATCAGAAATTCAGATCTTGCTCTTCTTAATATTTTCAACACTTTTATTTTTCCAACTGATCTCTTTTCCCTTTTATAGTCAAGACCTTACTCAAACCACGGATCAAAACCATTGAGAAACAATACTAGGGATCCAAAACCTAGGTTGAATATTTTAGATGCCAAAACCATGGACCAAAACCATAGGATCAAAAACGTCGGACTAAATACCATGGACCAAACATAAGATTCGTGTTTTTCTCTACATGAAAGTCCATGCATTTTAGGTTCGCACCTTTTGTGTGGGAGACCTGCGAACATATCGGCACCTTTCCAATGGTTCTCCTGTGCAACCTGTCGATGACCTCATCTTTTGATCTGTGCACCTGCAGAACTAGAAAATAACTTTGCTGCACCATAATTTATCATTTGAGATGAGTGGGTTGCCATCAAGTACAACATATGTATCATAATGCCAACAATCTCCCCCTTTGTACTTGATGGCAACAACAACCAATCACTCTCCCCCTTTGACATCAAGGGAAAAGGGGCAGACTACCATACTCCCCCTAAGTACTTGCTGAAAACTCTGAATGAGCTCCGCCTTTGTATTTTCTCTGTGCCGAAATGTTGTCTGCAAAAAGATGTTCTACAAGAAATAACGTGACTCCATACATCATAAGTAACCTTCCTGTCATCAAGACTCATATATACATCCATCTCCCATCCAAGTGGGAATACACAAGATAAACAAAAATCATTCATCCCAGGCATAGTGGGGAAACCAAAATAGGTCGTTACATGACCTTGATATGAAAAGAAGTACATGACATAGAGACAAGAACACCTATCATCAGCGGAATCATCCTTCAGACCAGCACACATTGATCTACTCCACCAGAAAACTCTTGAGAAATCAAACCATGGACTTCTAAGATAATGCCAACAATGCATCATTAGAAGAATATATGCTCCCCCTGAACCTGTGCCAGATGATCTCTGATAGACCCATTTGACCCACATAGATCGGAAAATGTACGTGTATCCACCTGCGTACAATAGACAAGATTCAACAACAGGATGATGCATCAACAACCCCCAGCTTTTATCTGAGGTATTCAAATGTCTCCCTGGGAAATGGTTTGGTGAGCATATCAGCAACTTGTTCCTTCGAGGGAACATACTCCAATTTGACCTTTTATTCCAACACTTGTTCCCGGAGAAAATGATACTTAATTGGTATGTGCTTGGTCTTTGAATGCATGACTGGGTTCTTTGAAATGTTGATTGCACTTGTATTATCACAAAATATGGAGATAGGTGGAGTACAAGTGATTTGAAAATCCTGCAAGGTTTGCATCATCTAAAGGAGTTGTGTGCAACAAGATGCAGCAGCCACATATTCTGCTTCGGCTGTAGATAAAGCAATCGAACTCTATTTCTTTCTGAACCAAGATACTAATCTAGAACCCATAAGGAATGCACCACCACTAGTGTTTTTTCTGTCATCCACGCTTCCAGCGCAATCTGCATCTATATAAGCATGAAGAGTGAGATCTGTATCTCTAGGATACCATAGACCATAATTTTGAGTTCCTTGAAGATACTTGAAGATTCTCTTTACTGCCTGAAGATGAGTTTCCTTTGGATTTGCCTGAAATCTTCCAACTATTTCCATTGCACACATGATGTCTGGTCAGGTTCCTGTTAGATAGAGAAGACTACCAATCATAGATCTATAGGTTGGTTGATGCACTGCTGCTGAGTCATCATTTGTGCCGAGGCTGCATCCTGTCACCATCGGGGTACATACAGGTTTTAAATCCTCCATCCCATATTTCTTCAATATCTGCTTGAGGTACTTGTTTTGAGATAAAAAGATACCGCCTTCATTTTGTTGGATTTGTAAACCAAGAAAATATGTCAGCTCTCCAATTAAGGACATTTCGAATTCTTTCTGCATCACCAAGGAAAATTTTTTACTCATAGCTTCTTTATTGCTGCCAAATATGATATCATCAACATACACAATAAGTATTAGCACTTTGTCATTCTCAATTTTTATATAAAGATTGCTATCTGCTGATCCTTTTGAAAAACCTTGTTGATGAAGGCATTTGTCCAGACGATAGTACCAAGCCCTTGGAGCCTGTTTAAGACCATAGAGAGCCTTATTAAGTCTGCATACAAGTTTTGGATCATTTCCAAGAATGAATCCATTTGGTTGCTCAATGTACACTTCTTCTTCTAAGTCTCCATTAAGAAAGGCAGATTTCACATCCATTTGAAATGCTTTGAATTTCTGAAAGCTAGAGAGAGCAAGGAACATACTGATGGCCTCAAGTCTAGCAATGGGAGCAAAAGTTTCTTCAAAGTCTATTCCTTCTTGTTTAGCATACCCTTTACAAATAAGTCTGGCCTTATTTCTAACAACTTCCCCATTTTCATTCAAGTTGTGTTTTAATATCCATTTTGTCCCTATGAAATTCTTATCTTTTGGTCTAGGAACCAATTCCCAAGTGTTGTTCTTTTCAATCTGCTCAAGTTCATCATCCATTTCCTTGACCAGGCATTCATCTTTACATGCCTCTTTTACATTTTGTGGCTCAGTGGAGGAGAGTAATGCCAAATAGCTTGAAGCTTCTACTATTGTTCTTCTTGTTTGTATACCAGACTCTTTCTACCCCAAAATCTGAGATTCTGGATGATTCTTCTGAACGTACCTGGATGGAGTCTTTTCTTCTATCCTTATCTGTTCTTCTGGTGCCTCATAGGTTTCTTCTTCTTCATCATGAATCTAATTTGATGTTGATGGATAGTCCTCTTTATCTTCGAAATCTTCAGATCTTAACTGCCTAGGAGTGTTTTCATCTTCATCAACCACTACATCAATACTTTCAACAATTTTTCCAAGCTTTTTATTATAACACTTGTAAGCTTTGCTGTGGGGAGAGTAACCAAGGAGAATGCCTTCATCTGCTCTAGGTTTAAACTTGCCAAGATGTTCATCAATATTTTTGATATAGCATTTGCTTCCAAAAATTTTGAAATATTTTACCGAAGGAGTCTCACCATACCAGAGCTCATGAGGCATTTGAGTGATGTTCACCCAGATGTTTGTTTTGTTGAGAATAACAAATGCAGCAAATGCGGCTTAACCCCAGAAAGTTGTGGGAGTTCTAGACTCATCAAGCATAGCACAAGCCATTTGTTGAACCGTTCTGTTCATCCTTTCCACTACTCCATTTTGCTGAGGAGTCCTGGCTGTAGAGAATTCTCTTCTTATTCCATGTTCTTCACAAAAATCAAAAAATTCATTTGAGGTAAACTCCCCACCTCTATCAGATCTGAGCCATTTAATTTTGTGATCTAATTCATTTTCAACCAAAGCTTTAAAGGATTTGAATTTTTCAAAGGCTTCATCTTTGTGCTTCATAAGTCCTATCCAGACCATCCTTGAATAGTCATCAATGAATAATATAAAGTATTCTTCTCCCGAATGTGACCTTTTCCTAGACGAACCACATACATCAGTATAGACAAGCTCAAGTGGCCTGCTAGCTGATCCTTCCTTCTAAGGGAAGTTAGTTTTGGTTTGCTTACCAAACTAACATGGCTTGCATATTGTATTGTCTGGAATTCTGACGTCTGGAAAACCACGAATTGCCTGGTATTTGCATGCTTTCCTTATTTGTGAGAAGCTTAGGTGCCCCAATCTCCAATGCCATAGCCAGTGTTCATCATTATTGCTTAGATAGCATTGATGTTGTCCTTCTTTGAATATGTATAAATTATTTGGAGTTCTTATGCCTTTGATCACTGTTTCTCCTGTATCAAGATCACGAACACTACATCCATTTGATCGAAATATTACCTCAGTTCCTTGATCGCACATCTGATTGACACTCAATAGGTTATTCTTTAAGCCATCAACATACATAACATTTCCAGCGTTGACCTTTTCTTTCAACAGAATAGAACCTTTACCTTTTATGAGCGCAGGGGTGTCATTTCCAAATGAGACTTTCTTCTCCTTTTCTAAGGCACTATATGACTGAAGTGTTTCCTTATCACCTGTCATATGTTTTGAACATCCACTGTCAATGTACCATTGATTTTCTTTCCCTTCCGCATATAAGGCTATACCACATCTTTCTAGCTGCAGTTCTTTCATTCTCCATGTTTTAGCACTTGAGGCTTGTTCCTTCTGAGTTGTTTGCCGAAACCTGCTCCTGCATTCCAAATCTTCATGACCGAAGTTGTTGCAAATAGAACATTCAATTTCATTTTCAAGGGAAGAAAAGTTATTGTAGGTCCTTTTTGCGATTCCAGTCATGCTTCTTCGTTTTTGAGCTTCATGATTGTCTTATAGGCAACACATTGAGCTGCTTTGTGACCAAAGTTATGACAAGAGAAACATTTGCCATTGAAGAAACTCCTATGATTATCATATCTACCAGTCAAATGATTGTAGTCTCTATTGACATCCATTCTTGAGGAAAATTGAGAAGGTTTTACCTGTGGCTAGTTGTAGCTTCTGTTCATCCTTAAAGTAGATTGCCCTTAATTTACCTGGTAGTCTTTGTTCATTCTTGAGGTAAATTGTCCCTGATTTACCTGGTGGGCAGCATTGTGCCTTTGCAGTTGATTGTCAACCTTTTCACTTCTCGTCGCTGCATCAAGATAACTTTTTGAGGTGGATGGCTTCTGCACTTGAGATGATTCTTCATTATATCCCAGACCTGTCTTGATTAGTGGTGAACGCTGCACTTTGATAATCTCATCTAAAGTTTCAAATCCTTTAGTAAATCTAAGATTAAGAGCTTTTGTTTTCTCAATCTCTTTTCTGAGTCCCACAATTTCACATTCTATCTTTTCATGATATTTTCCCTTTTCAGCAAGTTGGAATTGCAGAGCATCTATGATCATCTTCTTTTCTTCTAAGCAAATTTTGAGATTATAAATCTCTTCATAGAGACCTTCTTCATCTATAGCATCGAAGAAATCATCATCTTCAAAAGCCATTAAAAGTCTATACATATTACCTTGTTCATCTTCATCAATATTTGAAAGTCCATCACTGTCTTCATGAGTGTAATAGCTTTTCTTATTTACATTATGTTTCTTTTTCCATCTAACAAGTTCCTTACCTTTGTCAAGCTTATCCTTATGAGGACATTTGGTAGCATAGTGACCAACTCTTCCACAAGAAAAGCATTTGAAGGGTAACTTACCTCTGAATCTTCCAGCACCCCGTTGAAGGTTCTTGACAAAATGTGATTCTTCCTCTTCTTCTGACATATGCCCTGACTCATAGTAATCTCCTTTGCCTGAAGCCTTGAATGCGACTTCTCTTCTGTCTGATGGTCCTCCTTTCCTCATTTTGAATGCAGTTAGAATTCCGTGTAGCTGCGACATGGTAATTTTCTAAGATTCTCCTTTTCTTCTATAGTAGAAACTTTTGATTCAAACTTAGGAGACAAATATCTTAGAACCTTTTCAACCACAATATCCTCTTTTATTTCTTCACCCAAGTTTTTCATACAATTAACAATCTCATCTATATGTAAGAAATAGTTAGCCACACTTTCATCATTGTACATTCTGAGATTCTCATATTGAATTATGAGGGTTTGAAGTTTTTCTCATTTTACCTGTTCATCTCCTTCATAGCTCAGAACGATCTTGTCCCATATTTCCTTAGCGTATTTATACTGCATAACCTTGACAAATTCCAATTGAGATAGACATCCTAATAGAGTATTGACTGCTTTTGCATTGGTTTCATTTTTCTTCTTCTTAGTCGGATCTGTTGGAGTTGCTGATGGAAATGTGTACCCTATATCTATGATATCCCAGACTTCTGTACCAGGAGATTGAAGATAGGCTGTGACTCTTACCTTCCAATAGGTGAAATTGGTCCCATCAAAAATTGGTGGCCTGATCGATGCTTCTCTCTCGTAGTTGGCCATGATGATAGATCTCCCTTCAAGCGATCAAGCTTCTTCTGAAGGACCTTCTCTGATACCAATTGTTGGAAATAATACTGAGAGGAGGGGGTGAATCAGTATTATCAAACACTTATCAATTTATACAAATATTTTCAGATCTGACAATTGAAACTTGTATATACCTTCCAAACTTGTAATTTAATTTATTCTTTAGATGTTTGTCATTAATCTATACATGAGAACCATAGAATAATGAGCAAGAACACAAAATAGATAGTCACACCAAGGAACACAAGATGTAAAGGTGCAAAACCCAATGTGGGTGAAAACCACCTGCTGCAATATGTCTCCATCTTATTTCAGTTAGAAACTTCTTCTTACAATGATTTTGTACTAGTGTAGTCTTTTACTAGTACACAGGCTGCAACTTGCAGAGAGCTACAACCCTCTCTCATTTTCCAGCTTCTTCTGGAAGGGAGCTACAACCCCCTTAGCTCTTGTACTAGCTGAAATACTAGTACGTAGGTGCTGACCTACAAAAGGCTACAACCTTCTGTTTCCTTCCAGGGACCATGTTTCATAAATTTTCAAACTGGATCCAAAACATCAAGTACATGTGCATCACACAATCTCCCTTAAACAAATAACTTATCAGAATGCAGTAACCAGAAAATAACACCAGTAACCAGACACCAATTTAAACCCAGATCTCTGCAGAAACAGATAAAAGATAGCTAAAATATATTTCAAGAAAGGTCCGCAACTTCACCAAGGGAAACCTGCGGATATTCACACTTCTACTGTGACGAGTCTGCGCAACTCCACACCTACACTGTCTACTGTTCAGCGCACCTTCGCACCTGCTCCACCGATTCAATTGCACACCTCCACACCTACGTTTTCTCTGGTTCTGCGCACCTTCGCACCTGCTTCTTCCCTGGTGTTGCGCACCTCTGGATTTAGATAGTTTATTAGTTCTCAAACATACCCCAGACTGTCAAAATCATAGATCTGTTCATGTGTCAAAGGGATCCCAACTCTTTAGTAGATTTGACTTATAATGCTCCAGTTTCTCCTTGATTCAGATTCAACTGTCTCACCAACCGATTATCAGAAATTCGGATCTTGCTCTTCTTAAGATTTTCAACACTTGTATTTTTCCAACTGATCTCCTTTCCCTTTTATAGTCAACACCTTACTCAAACCATGGATCAAAACCATTGAGAAACAATACTAGGTATCCAAAACCTGGGTTCAATATTTTAGATGCCAAAACCACGGACCAAAACCATAGTCAGACTAAATACCATGGACCAAACATAAGATGCACATTTTTCTCTGCATGAAAGTCTGTGCATTTTAGTTTCGCACCTTTTGTGCGGGAGACCTGCGAACATATCCGCACCTTTTCAACGGTTCTCCTGCGCAACCTGCCAATGACTGCATCTTTTGATATGTGCACCTATGGAACAAGAAAATAAATTTGCTACACTATAATTTATCATCTGAGATAAGTGGGTTGCCATCAAGTACAACATATGTCTCATAATGCCAACACTATCATGAGAGGAAGAAGTAAGAACCTTATGGTGGCTGGAACACTACAAAGGATAGTGTGGTTCATTTTACAGGGTATGTTTCAATCATGGATGCAAGACATTAGGCTATTGTTGCTCATGAGTACTTTTGATTAGTGGAAGTAACTAACTCACTAAGAAGGAGTTTTGAAATGTGTAGCTTGGTAGGTAGTGCCACAACCCTTAGGGTAGTGGCTTTGTGAGGTGTTAACCCACAAAAATGTATTTTTGAGGGAAATGTAGCTAAAGGGTGGGCTTTGTACCCAATGTTGTGGGAAAAATACCCAAGGGAAAAAAAATGATTGTTTGTTAATTTCATGTATGAGGGGCAACCTTGATGGGCTAAGGGTTACCTATGGAAAAAATGGAGTGGGAGAAAGAAAATAAAAGAAATTTTTTTTCTAAATTTATTGGTATCTAAACATGTTGGCTTAGGTTGGCTTGGCAAAAAGTGGTTATCCTTGGTGGTTAATTGATTCCATCAAGAACACTATAAGTAGTAGTAGAATTTAGTTCATTTGGCATCATCACAAGAGAAATTCATCAAAAGAGGAAACAAGCCAAAGTGACTACAAACCTAAAGGAGTTGAGCTAGAGAGAAGGAAGAAGGATGAGTTTTCTTGTTTCTTATGTTCTGGTAGAGCACGATATTAGGATCACTGGTTGAGGAGGTTTTAGGCATGTTTCTATGCCCAAGTATGGGGTAAATCTCTATGAACAGGTTGACTATATTCCTAAGTTATTAAGGAGGTTTAAGACCCTTAGATATGGTGCATAGTAAAGTCATGAGGTCTATAGTAATGTTGGAATAGGGGTCACACATCAGCGATGATATGCACAGTTGTTTATGGGTTTAACAAGTGAGGTGACCACAATGTGTTTTGGCTACAATTACAGAACCTTTTGAGGCAACCACTTAAACAATAAAGAGGGCCAAAAATGTCAATAATTCAAGTATGTAGGTCCAAGTTTCATCATGGCTGAGAAGATACTTCAATCAAGGTATGTGGCTATGTTTTCAAGGTTGATATTTTCTAGGTTTAATGTATTGAAGTTGCTCCTAGAAGAACGGTTAGGACAACATGTTGGGTGTCTAATTACAGTGACTCATGATTTGTTGAGTTATTGTTATGAGGCATGTTCATTGAAGACCCTAATTTAGTGATAGTGGAAGAGTGATTCCACTATTAGAGGGAAGATCTGATTGTGCCTATGAATAGTAACCTTGGAGGAGCGTTTTTACCATGTTAACATAGAACTGTGAAGCTAGTGTGTACAAGAAAATCTAGAGCAACAAAGGACCTTGTGAGAAACTAGAGTAAATATATTGGAGCAACATATTCTCTGTGTATATAGGTGGAAAAGAACCTATTAGGTGTTCAAGGAAAGTGCACTGAAAGGGCTAGTGTAAGTGCTTCTTCAACATGTATGTCAAGTTGTTCTTGTTCTTGTTGAAATTGATGGTCATGTATTATTGAAATAAAGACTTAGTTTTCCTTTTATTAGGGCTAATTATAATGGACATGATCCCTGATATGGGAGCCCTATGTCTGTTGTATTAAAATTATAATACAAACAAGTTTTGGGTTGTGCAAATTTTTGTGTACTTCATTGATTCACAGTTGTACTATTTCCGTTATGCAAAGATCTTGGTGTTGTGGAATTTTAGTGTGTTTATGGTTGTGTTTTAGACATAAAACTAATTATGGATTGAAAAGTAAAAATCAATAGAGAGGACCTGAGAGAGAGAAGGAGAAGGATGGAGAGAGATGGAGATGGAGGGGGAGAGAGAGGGAGGGAAGAGGAAGTACATAGAAAGAGAATGGTGGATAAAGGGAGAGGGAATGACATTGGAGAGATGAAGAGAGAGTGATAGAGAG
>APFE030501353.1:93043-106106 GCA_000404065.3 Pinus taeda | reverse complement strand
TCAATAGATATGGATAGAGAAACCATGTGTGTTTTGGGGTGTGAGATAGAGAGAGAAAGGAGATATGGAGGTAGATACATATATATATGGAGGGAGAAAGAGAGGAGGGGAGGGAGAGGTAGATCTTGATTTGTGAGTAGCTTGGGAGGTACTCCATGCCTAGGGTTCAGGATTTAGAGGGTGGAGCACCACAAAAGTCACTTGTGGGCTTCGAACCCAAGGTTGGAATTTTTCACCCATCATTTTTTGGGCCAAAACAATGGAGAATTTTGGACATGAGATGGATGGATATGATAGAGGATGGCGAGGAGAATCCAACGGATTGAGAATCGTCAAATTCTGAGATGCCCTTGATGAGGTATGAATTTTTGAAGTTGTCAAATGGATTTTTTGGCATCCAAGTCATGTAGGCTTGGAGTGGAAACGTTGAAAAGACATGTCACTTCACTAATTTGTTGAGCCCTCTTGTTTGTTATAAATAAGAGGCAAGTTTGTTTCATTTAAGGACATCCAAAAGGTACAATACAAGGGAAGCACAAGTGAAAGAGGAACTTGTATAAGAGAGAAAGGATACTTTTGTTTGGGCCACAGGAGGGAAGGCACATTAGTGAAGAAAGGATGGTTGTTTGGGAGCTTTTTTGTGATTGTTTGAAGGGTTCTCTCACCCTAAAGTCGGGTCGACAATGAGGAGGGAAGACCATAGGTATATGTGGCATCAAATAAGCATGGACTCCTTTACTTTATGCAGGCCATAAGCATGGGAATGAGGTGTGGGTAGGCCATGTGCCTTAATGTGTCATAAAAAAGCATGCGTAGGGATGTTTGAGGACTAATAAGTGCACATATAATCAGTGTGGAGGCATAGGTGTCTTATAAAGGGAAGTTGAAACTGAGAAGGGGTTGTGAAGGTGAGTTGTAGGCCTAAAATAGCTCATCGTTATTACCTAAAAAGGTCATAGTTAAACAATATTTTATACATGAGACTTGGGTTATGTTTGTTGCTGGATTTGACTTGTATTGGTGTTGAAATTCCTAAGTATTACCTGTTAGAAATTATATCTGTATTCTCTGGTTTATTTCTACTACTTGTTATTTATGAATAAGTTATTTAATCATATCAATATCAAAATAAAATCAATACATTCTCAACCATATACAAATCAACAACTAAAATAAATAACGAACACACAAGTGACACCATTATTTTTGGACAACTCGTCCCTATAAAAACCCAACTTGGGAAAACTGGTGCAGCAATTTTGAGGGTTATTTTATTATGCAGTCTTTCCTTGAGTACATCTTGGTGCCAAACCGGCTCACCCGATAGAGAAAATAATATCGCATTAATACCTCTCTATTTGGAAGTAGATATTCAGAAAGTTTGCTTCACAAAACCCTCTATAACAAACCCGAAGCATTATGTCAGCTCTCTTGGCCTCTGTGTCAGCCTCAAAACCCCCTACATCAACTCTCCAAAGCTTTGAGAATCCTATATGGCTCTCTGCATCACTCCTGCAGCCTTTGCATGGATGACGCAGGCCCTCTTAGCCTCTGTGTTGTCTCTGGTAGCCTTTGTGTCACTCCCTCTGGCTTTTGTGTTTTCTTGTCTACCCTTGCAGTGGTTTTCTGATGCTATCTCTACCTTTTTGTCTTGTACTCACTGCCCCTCACTACAAACTCATCACTGATTCGATTTCTCTTAGCAAACTTCACTCTAGAAAATCGAATGACTAATCACTCTGGTGTGTTCTCCAGCTAACCCTCAAGCCTCCTCTTATATTTTTCCCGTTGGTCCTTCAACGGCCGAGATTACTTCCCTAATCAATGGATAAGATTATATTTGGCTTGATCCATGTCCTTTAGGACCTTCTAACCTAGTTTTATATTAATACCCATTAATATTTTATTTTTCCTAAGTTTAGACTTAGGGACTCCATTAAAAATATTAATTATTTTAATATATCCTAAACCGGGTAGAATCTACCCAAACCGTTTCTGGGTCTTGGATATCTCATGTTCTTTAGCCTCTCCACAAATTTTCATGACTAGAGCACATCTGATTCTACCCCAAATCAACAATTGGGCCTAGATTTAGACCATTTTTGGATCAAAGTTTTAGTGCATCCTGTGGAAGCCATGGAGGGAGGGCTAATATGTTGGTTAGAATCATTAACTAGTGGGAATTGTCCACAGTGAGGATCAATTTTGGATCAGTTCCATAAGCATCATGTTAGAGTCAAGTGTTGAGTTTAACTTGAGTGGTTGGAAACTACAAGAAGGAGCAGATTTACACAATTAAGTATTGGGTTCCATTGGGTTGGTGGAGGGTAGCATGTTGGCTAACCAAAGTATGCCTTGACAAAATGTCATCAAGTGACCTTGCTAGTTGAAGGTTGGGTGAAGGATTACACGTAATGTATAGCTCTTTGATGGACAAAAAAGGCTACAAGATTGGTAGATTGGAGCTGAAGTATTGGGCAGCCTAGAAGAGCAAATTGGATCATCTCATGTTCATTATAGAAGAAGTGAATTGCAGTAGTGATAGGTGGAAGCCCTCCTAGAGACTCTATGTGTTTTCCTCTCATGGAGTAAAGGGTAGCTAGAGAGAAGAAGGGATGTGAAGGATCAGTAGAATGAGATACGACATAGAGACTGTAGCAAGATTGTCATTATATCTTGTATCCCTTGTATGGGAGCCCTAGAATATTATATTACACAATTGGTTTAATATAACAAAGGTTGGGTTATTGTACAGATTTGTACAATATTTTATAAAAAATTGTTTATACTTGTGCATGTGTGATTTACTGTTTTACATTTTCCATTGTGTCAAGTATCCTTTTTTAAGATTATTGGTTTAGTAGCATCATAGATTTGAGGATTCTATCCTAGACCCAAAATAATCAAAATTCAACATGGTATCAAAGGGTGTCTGAGTTACTTTGGAAGACAGTGAATCATCAGACTGCGCAATGAAGTACAACTGAGGGAGTTGGTCACTTTGTAGCTGAAGGGATCACTACAATGTTGAAGTTGTGAGTTGGTCTCTGGTATGAGGACAGGTTGGATGGGTTCTCCAACTATAGTCTATGGAAGGAAAGAATCAAATTGGTCTTGCAGAACAATAGGATCCGGGAGTTCGTTGAGAAATCCATTAAGAAGCCAACTAACCCAAAGGAGCTAGAAGTGTAGGAGGATTAGACGAGATTGATCTTCCTTGATGCTGTGAACGGTTCTCGAATACCTCATTTTTTTAGGAAGAACACTACAGATGAGATGTGGATGGATCTTAATATTTTTTTCTAGAATAGAAACGAGAACTAGTTAGTGGCATTGGAGGATAAGTTGAAATCAACCAAGATTATATAGGGTGAAGAAGTGACTTCGTATCTGATTCTCGTGTCTTAGGTCAAAGATGAAATTTCTACATTCGATGTGACTATTTCATATTATGATATGGTGAGGATTGATTTGAAAGGTTTCATTAAGGAATGAGAGCCCTTCGTCAAAGGGATTGTTGCCAGAGAGAATTTTCCAAAATGGAATAGGTTATGGGATGATTCAAGACGAGTTATGAGACGAGGATATTCATCTAAAGAAGAGGGCTTCAGATGATGATATGGCACTTGCAACATGAATGATGGGTAAGCGGAAGAAGAACTTGAGTAAAGTAAAGTGTTTCAACTATGGCGAGATGGGTCATTTTTCATCAAGATGTCTGATGAAGAAGAGGGGAAATGATGAGAAGAAGAAAAGGAAGCAATTCGTGGGTGTTGCCACCTCTGCTGAGATAGATGATCTCACTAGGAGGATTGAAGAGGAGGAATTTTCTATGATCTATAATTTCTCATAGGGTACTATCAAGGAGGATGGATGGTATGTGGACAATGGTGTGTTGAAACATATGATAAGGTCACAGGAGGTTTTTCAGACTCTAGCTAAATGCAGCTCGAAGTTGCACATGGTCTTGGGCAATAAGATTTAGAAGGAGACCTGAGGATCGGTATTGTACCATTCAGAATGGACAAAAGATGAGTGATGCGGGTATATGATGTATTGTTTGTAGCAAGACTTAGATCTAGTGTGATATTTGTCTCAATGATTGAGAAGAAGTGGTTTGAGATCATGTATTGCGCTTGGATTTAGAGAGCATGGTCTACACATGCTGATGGGCAAGCCTATAGATCATGGGAATAAGAAGCAAGAGGATCACGTGTAGGATCCACATGTAGGTTTTAACCCCATACAAAAATAACTTGGATACGAATTCTAAAACATAGAAAATAAACAATAGCGAGAGCATAACACATAAAAAAATAATACACATATATTTTCCCATGGATCACAAAATTGGGACTACCAGATTGAGTTTTCATTATGTTCCTTTCAATTTTACAATACATATATATACATTTCGAAGCATCCAATTCCATGGACTGAAAACCATCGCACCCAAAACCATGTGCAAAAACCATGCACAAAACCATAGGTAGGTCTGCCCACCTAAGATAGGGTCCAAAAAAAACATTTCCATAGGGCATTTCCCCGGACCTTGTAGAGGGGGACTAACTGTCCCCCTCAAACCCCATGTGACCCCCCCACTGCGTAATCAATGCAACAAAGAGGGGGAGGAAACACACCCTAACCCAAGGTTCCAGAGAAGTAGTTGTAGGTGTAGGCTTCATAGGTATAGGTACAAGTTCGAGAGAAGAAGGTCCAGGTTCCACAAGATCAGAGTGAATCAATTTCTAGCAAGGAGCTTGCAGATTCAAAGGGAGACTTTGTAGCCCAAGAAGAGCATGTAGTCAGTGGGCAGCAAGGGTGCTTCCACCTATGCCAAGAAGGAATCATAGAGGGATTGGAAAGTGATACAGGAGAAGAAGAAGTAGTAGATTGCTTCTAGTGACAACGACACTTCCGAGAGACGTGTAGTTCATACTACAAGGATGTTTGTAGTGGTGAGCACCATGAGTTGGGTGACTGTTTTGAGTAGTGATGATGATGATGAGTTACTTATTAGTCTTGGAAGTACATCCATCGCTAAGTGGGAGTCTTGATTTTTTAGTCGCTTGGGAGGTACTTCAAGCCCTAGGGTTCAGGGTTTGGAGGGTGGAGTACCACAAGAATCACTTGTCTACATCGAACCCAATGTCGGGCTTTTGCACCCATCATTATTTGGGCCAAAAACATGGATAATTTTGGACATGAGATGGATGGAAATGATAGAGGATGGCGCGGAGATTCCAGCACTTTGAGAATCATTGAATTCTGAGATGTCCTTGATGAGATATGAATTTTTGAAGTTGAAAAATATATTTTTGGGCATCCAAGTCATGTAGGCTTGGAGTGGAAATGTCTAAAATACATGTCACTTCACTAAGACATTGAGCCCGCTTGTTTTCTATAAATAATAGGTGAGTGTGCTTCATTTAAGGACATCCAAAAGGTGCAAGTTCAACACAAGTTCAACACAAGTGAAAGAGGAACTCTTCTAAGAGACCAAGGATACTTTTGTTTGGGCCATAGGAAGGAATGCACTTTAGTGAAGAAAGGAAGGATGTTTGAGAGTTTTTTTGTGATTGTTTGAAGGGTTGTTTCATCCTATAGTAGGCTCGAGGATAAGGATGGAAAACCGAAGGTCTATATGGCATCAAATAAGCATGAATTCCTCTATTTTATGTAGGTCATGAGAACACGAAGGACCTATGGGTAGTTCGAGGGCATTAACACCTCATAAATGCATGCGTAGGGTTATTTGAGGGCTAATAAGTGCCCAGATCATCAGTGTGGAGGCATAGGTGTCATATAAATGGAATCTATAGCTGAGAAGGGGCTATTAAGGTGAGTTGTAAGGCTAACATAGGTCAGTGTTATGCCCTAACCAAGTCACAGTCAAAGAACAATTTATACACCAAACTTGGGTTATGTTTGTAGCTAGATTTGACTTGTAATAGGTCTATGTTTAGACCATTTTTAGATTAGATTTTTAGTGCAACCTATGGAAGAAAAGGAGGGAGGGCTGACATGTTGGTTCGAATCCCTAACTAGTGGGAAATTTCCATAGTGAGGATCAGTTTTGAATTAGTTTTATAAGCAATATGTTGGAGTCGTGTGTTGAGTTTTACTTGGGTGGTTGGAGACCTCAACAAAGAGAATATTTCATAGTGAAGTATTGGGTGTCGTTGGACTAGTGGAGGGCAGTGTGTATGCTACCTAAAGTATCCCTTGACAAGAAATCATGAAGTGACATTAACAACTAAAGGTTGGGTGGAGGATTGAGCCTAATGTGTAGATCTTTAATCGAAGAAAGAGGCTAGTAGATTGGTAGATTGGAGCTCAAGTATTGGCTAGCTGAAAAGAGGAGATTGGATTAGCAAGTGATCATTGTAGAAGAAGCGACTTGCAACATTCATAAGTGGCAGCCCTCCTGGAGATTTTATATGTTTTTCTTTGATGGACAAAGGGGTAGCTAGAGATTAGAATGGAAGGAAAGGACTAGAACGACGAGATATGACATAAATACTACAAATAGGTTTCCATTGTATCTTGTATCCATTGTATGGGATCCCTATAATGTTGTATTTCTTGGTTTAATATAATGAAGATTGGTTTGTTGTACATATTTGTACAATATTTTGTAAAAACATTTCTATACTTGTGCATGTGCGATTTACTGCTTTATATTTTATGTTGTGCAAAGTAGGTTCTGTTGATAGTCTTGGTTTGGTAGAATCAGATATTCTAAGATTCTATCCTAGACCCAAGATCATGGAAATCCAATAGTTGAGAGAGATAGACGAGTGGGGCAGAGAAGGAGGGGGCAGAGAGAGATGGGGGATGGAGGGAGGGGGGGACACAATGCTATTCATTGAAATAGATACATGTTTTCATTGTAGATGTTGATTCGTAATCCTATTTAATTTATTGCAATGGATGCATTGATTTTAGTGTAAATGATGATTCCCAATCCTAATTTCTTCCACTATATGCATTAACTTCAATGTAGATGTTGATTTCTAATCCAATTTTATTCCTTGCACTAGATGCATTGATTGATTTCAATGTAGATGTTGATTTCTAATTCTATTTGAATTCTTGCACTAGTTGCATTGGTTTCTTGCACTAGTTGCATTGATTTCACTGAAGAGTGGAATACTTATGATTTGATGTAACTAGATGTATGATCTACATTAATTTAAAAAAAAAAAATTAATATTTTGCATTAATTTTAGTGTTATAGTAATTAAACCATAAATAAAATACTTGAATTTTCATCTTAAATAAAATGTTGACTTACCTGAAATGTTTATTTATTGAAACTACAAACTATTTGTAATTGACTATATTCTTATTAATGCCATTTTCTTTCATTCAGCATTGTTATTCACTTTGCATTGAAATGAGGTAATAGAAAACAACAACCATTTAAGCTTACTTAGGGTTTAATAGTCCAAAAGTCACAATTATTGACTTTGGAGAAAGCTACTATTAATATTGGAGAACAAGAGAGACAAGGTATGATGTTTAGTACAATAGCTTGAGCTAAAAATTTGAACGACCTATGATTTCAACGATCCTTATCATATGACCCATATTAACATATGGCGAAACTAACAAGTGTGATAATAAGAATAATACAAGAAAATAGTTTGAGATTGATCACAATCATGACTAATTGTAATTCATTACATTCTTAATATTCACATTTTCTATCATTCAATACTATTGCATTGTCACTTTGCATTGAAAATTTGTATTTCAACATTTTTCATCATTCAAGTTATTAACAGTCTCTATCATCTAAACAAACCAAGGTAACTAAGAAAATTTAAAGTTAAAATAACTAAATTAACCTTAGACATATTTAGTATATTTAAAATGATCAAAATAATTAGATGTTCAACAAATTTTCCATGGCCGCACATGACTGAAACCAACCTAGATCCATCTTCACCATGAGTTTATCAAGATTTTCACCTTCAGAGAATTGTTCCCTCTCAAATCCAATGTTAGCGTAGATCCATATCAATATTAATGAATTTAAGGTTATATTATACATTATAATAATATTAAAAACATATTGTAGTTATAAATTTAAATTATTAATTTTAATTTTATGGCTAACTCAAAAATCTAATTGATATATGAGATCATGTTATTTATGATACAAGAAACTCATTTTGTTTTTCTAATCAAGATGCTTTCATTAGATTATCAAAAGGATGTTGGGTAGAAAATTCATCTCAACAGACCCCTTTCGCTCATTCCGCCCAGACTTGTTGAGATTGGGACCTGGAGGAAAACATAGACAAATGATGACATTCTTTATTTTCGATAGGCCTATTAGCCTTGGTATACATAGACAAAACATAAGAGAACCTTAAATATGAGGAAACATGTTAAGGAGGTGGGTTGGCAGGAATGGAAAAAGGAGCAACAAAGTAGCCCACAGGTTCATGCAGGTTAAAACCAATATGTTCCACCCTCACTTCCAGGGTGCTTCCAGGCTATCGAGGTGGTCCTTGGTGCGTTGATGCTGGTGTCGAAGACTGTCCAACTATTCTAGAATTTTTTTCTGACTATACTAGATGTCATTGATGTGGGCTACCAGATCATTACGATCCTCATATCTATGCTTCCTCAAAATTTCCATGTTCACCTGGACGTTGCACAGCTAGGACGCAATGGACTTGAGGGTGGCTAGGCCAATCACATGGCCTGGGGAACGGGTTGGAGAGATAGTAGATGCCTCCCCTCTTTCCTGACTCTCAAATGTGTCTATGGGTGACTGATTTCCTAGGTTTGGCTGCTCAACATGGCAATGATTGTCTCCTCCCTGGTGAGGGCATCCCCTTTAATGCGACATGATGTCAAGTCGAGGTTGTCAGAGGAAGGGAGAGGCTAGAAAACATGAATCACAAGAACTATGTTTGACCCAATAATCAAACATGTAGAAAAACCACAGCCGAGATATATAACACCATGAAATACAATGAAAAACAATAATCCTAGTTGATGACATGAGATTGTAGTCCCAGGGTGTGCCTAAGCATTGGGTTTTCCTCCACACCTAAAGTTGGCCGATCAAAAAACCCCAACCCCTCCTTGACACAAAGAATTCCCACCATTGGTCTCACACCGTGCTCTTAGACTCACCTTCGTGATTAGCGAGGGGCGCAGCGCAACTATGGACAACCCCTTCTCTTTTAGTGTTGAAAGGAGAAGCACCCTAACAAGCCTGTAGCCTGAGACGAGCCCAATTGCATTGTTGGGCACTCGAACACTTGCAACAAAAATTGCAATGAGTAAAAACTAGCTTACCTCAAGGACTAGGCGCCTTCTCTGTCATCGACACTAACTCTTCATCCCTCGAGCATAGGTTCTAGGCGAGAAGATAGAGAGACTTAGCACTATCACTCATTCGAGGATCCCATGGACAGTCCCTGACCTTAGTGTTGTGCCACCACGGGCTATCCCATACAATTGTTGCTTTGCACACCCGTTACCTTGACCTCGACAAGGCGTTCAAATACTGAGTACCACTACCCTCTGCACCCTCGCAACCCATCTCCCGAATCATACAATTGAAGAATTTCCCTCTATACCCTGGGTATTTATTAACAATGCATGCGAGTTGGGTGTTCGCCTGCAAGCAACTAAAGCATCCCTGACTCTTCATGGAATGTTAATAGAGCGCGTGGAGGCCAAACAAACTCCATACTCAACGCACTTGCCAAGTGTTAATATGAATGTACACCCCATCGAAAAAGTATAAGAAACTCATTCATTTAACTCCTAAAATCTAAAAAAATATAGTTACATTTTAAAAATACATGACTTTATTTGAAATTATAATGATATAAAATATTATATAAAAATTAAAATATTAATTATTTTAATATTATATTAAAGAATTTAAAATAACTTTCCATTTCATTAATTTAATTCATCTTTAGAGTTAATAAATGAGACTAGTAAAAATAAAAGGAAACCAATTATTTGTCCATTTGTATTAATTTTTGTTGAATACTAACCTCAGGTTTATGGGTTTAGTTGATTATTGAATTGAGCGAATAAAGTTTCATTTAATAATAATAATAGTATTTATGCGAGACACCAAATTGGTGTATATGAGAATCCCTTGTTTGTAGGACAAGGGGAGACACCAAATTGGTGTATGAGACTCCCTTGTTTGTGGGACAAGGGACCCACCTCCGCACAGTGATTTGACTGCTAAGTCTACGAAGGCATACATACTCTACCCCTCTGTTTTTGAACCTATGACCTCTTAAGAAGAAACACATGCTCTTAACCATTAAGCTCACTCATACTTTTAAATATATAAATAGCATGTAATTTACACCTAAAAATCTCTCGTAAAAATACACATTATTTTATACAAATCATAATTCATAGTGAAATATGAACAAGGTGTCTAGCTATCGAAAAATTAAGTTACAAATTAAATTGTTAAAAATAATACATATTCAAATGCATAGCATTATAAAAATACGGTTATTTTAAAATTTCATTAGGTGAATGAGAACTAATTAATAGAGTTAATGATCATATTAATAAAATTTAATATCGTTGACATATTTGTAGAGGTTCACTATATTTCATTTAAAGTTGAATATGACAAATTGTATAGCTATCATAATTGTAGTTGTATGGTTAAACATCTTTCAACATGTTCTTGTTCACTATATTTCATTTAAAGTTGAATATGAGAAATTGTATAGTTAATTATAATTATAGTTGTATGGTAATCATCATTCAACATGATCAAGAACGGTCAGTCACATTTAACTATAATCAATCATATTAAATACAGAAGTTAGAATGAGATAAAGCATGTGTTAGTGTTTGTTTCAAGCAAGGGCTAATTAGCTTGCTATAGGGCATTAAATGTCCAGATACATGCATGCTTTATAACAAAATAACACACTCTCTTTATTTTTAATTTATGTAACTACCAAACATGTTTTATATTTTGTTATAGAACATGCATATACCTAGGCATTTAATGCCCTATAGCATGTTGGTTAGCCCTTGCTTTTGTTTCAATATTTCAGACAAAAGTTTACCCAAAATTGGGTTATTTCTATTTATTCTATGATTTTATAGTAAACAACCCTACATTTTCGTTGGCATTACGAATAGTCGTACCTATTTTGACTCATTGGATGTGGGTTTATGGAATATTTTTTTGGATATGGGTATGTCGAATATATTTTTAAATCAACTGGGATGAATATTCTTCGTCTAATAAACTTATGGACCACCGTGATTTAAAAATCATTATTTTTTAATGAATAAAATCGAATTTTCTCCGCATTTCATGTCGCCATGTCAAGAATCGTTTTATTGTTTCTTTTTACTCATGTGCCACTTGCACTGGATTTGGTTAGGCTAGTGACACGTCTTCTCATATAAAGTTGTGAAACATCATTCTAATTCTCCATTATCTAACAGTTGTAATTTGTGATTAGTCATATTTATAAGAAGAGCTTTAGCGTAAATCACATGAAAAAGACATTTGTCGACCTGTTTCGAACCAACTAATATGGTTCAAATTGATTATTTTATAATTTAGGTTTCATGTACATTTAAGGTGTTGGTTTAGATTAAACATCATTCTGTTGATGTATAATTTTAGTTCATGTGCATTTAAAGTGTTTGATTTATGCAAAAGTGACAATTCTACACATGCATGTGGCCACGGTCGGGTGTAATAATTTTAAAAATAAATATAAAAATATTTAAGATAAAAAAATGAGATTAGTTAAAATATGTTCAGAATTTTTATATAAAATAGATAGATATAAAAAACTAGCCTTTGTGCATAATTTGCTTATAAATTAGGGTTTTTCGCACATCTCTTTATATTAACTATATCTCTTTATATATTAACTATATGGTTAGTTTTAAATATGTTTAGAATATATATAATATATATATATATATATATAAAATTAGCTTTGTACATAACTTGGTTATAAATTAGGGTTTCGGGCATATCCCTTTATATTAACTATGTTGATGGTTGTGCTAATTGTAATCCTATTAATTAACAACCATATTTTAGATTATAATTCAATGGAGTTTCTTTTATATTATTATTGGATATAAAAACTTGAAACATATTCATGTTTAAGAGAATTAAAAAAAATTAACATTTATAGTCCTCTTTTAAAAAATAAAAACCATTTGCACTGATATATTTCCTATCAATAATTTATTTTTTCATAATTAACAAATTTTTGATAATTTTGAAAAAAATATTATTAATATTTAATATATAAAATTATGTAAAAAAATAATATTATTATATATTAATTAAAAAAATATGTAGTTTCTGTTTATCTATATATATTTATCAGTTTAGAGTTATCTTAATTATAGATTTACTAAGTGCTTAGAGGGATTAAATCTCTTTTCATTGAAAAAGAGGTTATGAAAATAGATTTGATCAACCCTTGGTAGATCCAGAATTAAGATGGATACAAGCTGGTTTAATTTATCCTTTTAAATAGGCTACATTTCACATGAATACCATGGGTCAATACCATGTGTTCTCATATTATGGATCTACATCATGAAGTTGTTTTTATTTTAATATTTTTTTTATTTTTTTATTTTATACCATAGGCCAACACTAGGGATTCTCATAAACCCGAAAGTCAAAAACTACCGTAACTTAACGAAAATGAATTTATATTAATAAACAAATATATTCAAATTTAATTTGTTAATAATAAACCAACCTAGATCCATCTTAATTCTAAAATAGCTTTAAATCTTAAGAGGTTTGATCCTTCTTAGCACTTGGTAGATGTGGAGCTAAGATGAATCTATGTTGATTTAATTTCCTCCTTTAAATATTCTATATTCCACGTGAATACCATGGGTTCTCATAAACATGGTGCTCAAAAACCATGAGTAACTTGACCAAGTCAAATTTCCTTTATTATTTTAGTTTAATGTTATTTTTCTTTTAATCTAGAGTTATTTTTAATTTTCATTTTTTTTTTACCAACTATAAATGTTTCCGTTAGAGTTA